>NCQT01065585.1:9038-23669 GCA_002740465.1 Stenocereus thurberi
TTTTTCACGATCTTTTTGTCCATTTTTCTAATATTTTGTAAGACCTAAAGAATAATGAAAACTCAAATAAAAATCTAAAATAATAATTGTTATGAGCACAAATTAGGTATAAAGGTATGGTAAAAATATTATAGTTTTAGTGCAGACAAATACCCCACACCTAGATTTTGCTCGTTCTCAAGTAAAACAAGCTAAGCTGCCTAAAAAGATTTGAAAAATAAGAAAAAGAAAATCCTAACTCACTTTCGCATGAATCATGATTGCATTTAACGTTTGCAAATTTAAACCGCTCGGTTTTTCAGGTAGAAGAGTGAGGTCTCGTAAGAATTTTTAATTAAAATACCCAAAAATGTTTTCAAAAACAAAGGAAAATCTTTTTGGTTTTTCACATGATCATATATACAAACAATGGGAAGATTATATACACAACTTAGGCAATTGCATCACTGATACATTACCTCAAGTGCACGGATAGTCGTAGTATAGATAAAAGATATCATTCCTCAGGGACTAATGTAACTTACTGACTTTTGCCTACCAAAATGTGCTAAGTAAAATTCTGGTTCAAGTAGATTCGATTTAACAATAGCAAATAAACTTTTCTAAATCAACAGCGAAAAAAAAGGTCTAGGAATTCTCGTAGTTGTGAAAGGAAATTGGATCAAAAATAATCAACATGTGCTTTCTTCTAAGTGGTTAAATTTGAGGAATTGTAATCTTTTTAGAAACTCAGTCTATTCTTTCGAAATCAACTAAATTTGCCTAAACTAAGCAAAAGTCGTTCTTTCAAACTAATTTACCTTAATTCAAGTTCAATGTCTTTGGTAACTTACTGGCCCTCCTAACATGCAAATCTCTCTTTCGAGATGAAATTACATTAAGTCTTATCAAGCAGTCCAATAACCAAATGTCACCTTTTAGTTTTTCACTCGATTGTTTTAAGAGTAAAAGAAAATTTTAGCGAAAAATCAACTCACAACAATCCAAACACTTGACAAAATGAAATTAAACGAATTATGAAAATAAGCACAATTGTATAGATTAAAACATGATCCAACAATGCTTCCACAAACTACTAAATCCCTAGGCTAAAGAAAACTACTCAGACATGATAAAAGATTAACAAACTAACTAGCAATTGGTGAAATCTGAGCAAAAAAGGGATTGACTGAGATAACCTTCAACCAAGGGCTTTAAAACCATCTCAAGAACAAACTCACACACCTAAAACGAACACCAATACGTTAACCAAACTAAAAACTACAAAATTTGAAAAAGAAACTAAAACCCTAATCTTTGCTATTCTATGCTTTTGCTTTGCTTAGGAATCATTGGGAATGCTACAAAACATCGCCTTTTATAGAGAGGCTCGGTCGATCTCAGCTGCACAGCCAAGGGAAAATGAAAAGGCAATAGTTACAGGCTCACCACGGCTCGTGCGGTGCACCATGGGCTGACCATGGCCTGTGTTGGAATCGGATTTTTGCTCATTCTTTGCTCCACGACGATGGCATAACATGGATAACAGTGGAGGATGTCAAAATACAGCCATTGAAGGGTAAATACTGGATAAAAAGGCTAAAAATCCTGCAAAACACATCAAACAACTATATCCAATCATAAATCGAGAATAGGAGAGTAAATAACAACTTAAAGCACAAAATTCTCCTAAAAATGACACAAAATAGCCCTAAAATGATATACATATTAAGTACATGTTAAACTCTCTCATACTTGAACTGTTACTTGTCCTCAAGTAATGCAAAGATTAAAAGTATACACAGTCTCCTCAGGATAGATATAGGTAACATTCAAATGGCAAAGCTGATCCAAAGGTAACCCAAAAGGATACAAAAAATCATTAATAAACAAAATAGGGAATGAAATTTTCAAAGACTTTTTATAGACCACAATGTCAAACTTGAAAGCAATTTCTCCCAAACTGTCAAATACAGTCATTTAACATATGAAACAAGCGAAACTAGTAAGGCCGGTAGAGCCTCACTATAATTATGTGGTACTCAGCATTCATGTGTTTGAAATATATATATTTATGAAGGTTCTCTCAAATCTCAACCTTAGACGTAAATCTACCATACACTTGATAAGATTCTCAAATTTGCCATCACTAAAATTGCAAACATGTTAGACAATCATGAGGACTTTAATAGGGTTGTAACGGGGGTAAGGTTAAAAAGGTAAGAAGGGAGCAAATGTTTTTGGAAATGAGGAGCTAGAAGCCATAGACCAAGAGTTAAACAATTTCAATGCATCATACTACATCCTTGGCAAACCATATTAATTCCGAATAGATCCCCAAATGAAGAGATAAAGAGTCGAAAATCACAAATAACTTACATTCCCACCAAGGCTAACCACTTTCTTCTTTTTTACGTTCTTTTTTTCATTTCTTTTTTCACTTTTAAATTTTTTTCTCTTGTGTTTTTTTTCGTAAGCACTTATCATTTTTTTTTTCCAAAAAGGATAGCCAAGGGGGAAATCCATAAGGAACTTAAATTCTAACTCTTTTCTAAATTTTGTACAATAAAACCAGGGTTTAATCAATATCTGACAACCCTAAACCAAATAACCAAATTACATCATAAGATATCATTCCGCGCTACTAACGCCTTATGATGTATAAGAATAGAACACTCCTCTAGCCTTGGCTTAAAGGTAAGACAAGTATTTGGCCATGGGTTATAATAGGAGGTTCAAATCAAGAAAAACAGACGCAGGCTCAAAGGGGCTAATAGGGGATACAATACACAACTAGGGTAGCTATTTGGCCGTAGGGTTCAACGAATCAAAGAAAGAAAGATGCCTAAATCATATTGCCTAAATGCATATGCAAAATGTGATTTTGAATGAGAATCAAAGCAAGTTTTAGAGAATTAATGTCAAGGAAGAGTCACACATGAAAGAAATACGAGAGTAATTCGATAAATAGTCTCTAAAGGCTTAAAGTCTCACGAGACCTTTACCAAAAACAAAGCTAGCTCACTAGTAAACGCATGCCAAAATCTTGTAAAGACTTATGGGGTAAATCAGCTCGCATCCAAGATGTGGTCAAAATATGAAATTCATTTCGAAAACAAATTCGCAAACTTTTATGTACAATTTGCGCGAATCAAAGGATCAAATTAGACCAAAGAAAGCTACCAAATCTATAGAGATCATCACAGAAGGGATTTTTTCTTTTCTTTTGTGTTTTTTTTCACTTTTCAATTTTTTTTTTCATTTTTTAAGCATGCTCCTATAAACAATGCAAACTAAAATGCAAAAGAAACTAATAAAACAGAAATACAACTTAGAATGCAAAGAAAACTAAATGCACTACTAAACAGAACTAAAACAATCCAAAACTACAAAAAGTACTATTAAAAACATATACAAAGTGCAAACACACTAAACCGAAACCAGACATTAGATGCCAAATGTAATGACTAACTCCCCCATGCTTGAATCACACATTTCCCTCAATGTGGGCACATAATAGAAAAAGGGAAGGGGAGAAGCACATAGCATAAAACAAGATCAGAGATGAGGAGGTGGAGGACGATGGGGTGCTTAGCCATAGGAGATATGCCAATCTTGTCAGGTCTCTAAACACACCCTATAGTCTTAGAATATTGTGTCTGGGAAGTAAGCAACCTACGAAGCTCATCGCGGCACTGTTGGACAAAGTCCTGAAGAGCGGCGCTCTCAGAAGCAACAAACTCTCGAAGGGAAACTTGCTCCTCTTGAATGGACCTAAGGGTGTCGTGGAGGTTAGAATAGTCAGGTGGGGGTGGTTGAGAGGAAGAATTAGGTCCGACTTCACTAGATCGAGGGGATGGTTGGTGGAGTGCGAGTCGAACAACCTCCTCATCACCAGATACCCAAGAAAGGTTACCTCAGTGAAGAAGGGTGATGCAATCAACATTGGAAAGCGGCAAAAGCCGGTCCCCAAGGTAAATCCAACATAAATGGCAAGCTTCAACTTTACAAAAATTAATAATCTTAAAAGCAGCACCCAAAAACTCTATCCTAAAGGTTGGGCTCAACTCCCATGAATCTAGCAATAGTAGTTATTATCCCACCAATGACTATCCTACCTTTAGTGCTAATGACAGTACTATGCAATTGCCTAGCTAAAAATAAACCTGAGTTAAGTTGGTCTCCATCGAGCATACAAAACAAAAAATACAACTAAGAAAGTCTCAAGACATTCAAACTGTTGTCCCGAGCAAACAAAGAACAAGCCAAGATATGCTGAGCTACTCTAATGCAGGGGTTCCTAATATGTGTGCATTTTGAGGAACTAGTACTGTACCTAACACTTCCCAAAAGTTCACGCTAAAATGCATTCGGGTTGAATTCGCGCGGGACTTGGCGACTCGGGATATCCATGCTAGGTGAAAAACTAAAAATACTATTGAAGGTACCTAAATTCAGTTCATACAATTGACCCTGCAAATAGAACGATATATATCCAGATTGACATTAAGGCCCTCTAATGACCTCGACATGGAGTGTACTAAGGAATTCTAAGGTCAGGTTCCTATATATATGCTCTTTGATTTCTAAAAAGTGTCTCATACTACTTCTAGCAAACAACCAATGAATATCATCCAATATCCCCAACCGAGCTAACAAATCCCCATCATAATATCTAGTTGCTACAACCATACGTTCATTTAAGCAATTATATCCGGTAACATGATCAGGATTCGTCAAATCAAGGGGGTGAGGAATGTTACCTCTAGCACGCACATTGGTTGATGTTCGGGATGTTCTTTGAGGTTGGGGTGGTACTTAACTTGATGAACCATCCTCCTTAGTGCTCGTTTGTCTCTTGGTTGGTGCCATTATTGCAAACTTTAAACAAAAACTCAACTAAACCAAAAGTAAGAACTAAAACCTAGAAAATTAAAGAAATTAAGTAAAAATATGAAAAATAAGAGAGAGAAAAGGATGTGCATGGTGGATGAGATGAGTTTGAAGAAAAAGAAGAAGAAAGAGATGGATGTTTATGAAGAAAAAGGGAAGAGTGAGTGGAAGGATAGGATCTGGTGTGAAAATGATTGAAAATAGAGAAGAAATGAGGGGAGATTAGAGAGATTGGTTATGGAGTTTAGAGAGAGAAAATGGGGGTAGAGAGAGAGTGCGTGTCGAGATGTTGGAGATGAAAGGGGGAAAGTGAAGAGGCGCCGCGGTAAAAAACCTAGACTGCGGCCTATAACAGACCACCACGGACCGTGAGGCTCACCACAGATCGTCCGTGGTGTCTGCTAGTCCTCAATTTTTTTAATTTTTCTGGGTTGGTACCCCACGGCTGTATTTCTGGGAGTACCGACCGTGGTGCCAATATTTTATTCATATATTTTTTTTCTATCTCCTTTTTTTTCACTTTTATAACTACAAAAATTAATAAAAATCAAAACTATAAAAAGGGAAAAGGAAAGAAAGCTTTCGTTGCCTCCTAAGAAGCGCTCTTTTAAGGTTAAAAGCCTGACTCTTCTTTTATGCTTGGTTCAGATCTGCTTTATCGCGAACCACAAAATCAAACTTATTCAGTTGAAAGTACCATCGTAAAAGTTCTGGCTGCAGGTACCTACATCTTCATAGCTTGGTGCCATAGCGCACTATCTGGACACAAAACAAATTGCTCTTATGGCCCATCAGATGGGCTATCATTAACTCATTCAACCCTTACATCAAAATCTGCATTAAAACCTTCCACAGGGGGCATAGAGAGAACAATTTGTGCAAGCCCGCAGTAATCACTCATTGAAGACTCATTAGAAACAGAAGCCTCAACCTCGGGCTTGTTAGGTGGCATAGGAGCAACAAACTCGACTTTAACATACCCTTAGTCAGGGTTCTCATGAGAAATCCATTCAGAATCAGAAGGATTTTCACAATTCCAGACATCCTCCATATCAATCTCAAGGAAAAGGGGTAATGCATCTAATATAGAAGAATGAGGAGAAACCATATCCTCCTTCCTATGACTAAACACAGCAAATCACCCTTCTACCTCAAAAGATACACGACCCTCTCTTGCATCTATTTGTCGCCAAAATGGGTCGGCCTAGGATAATTTAGGCGTCGTCGGTTTCAAGCATGTCAACGATAATGAAGTCCTCCAATACCCAAATGTCTCCTATAGTGACTAGTACATTGTCCAACTTGTCTAGAGGTTGTGTCAAGAACCATCAGCCAACTGTAATGAGAAAGGAATGGCTAGTAATGGTCCTAGGTGTAGCTTATGAAATAAAGAATAGGGATTATGCTGACACTAGCACCTAGATCGCATAGACCTCTCTCAATTTCTATCTTTCCTACAATGCATGGGATAGAAAAACTACTTGGGTCAGGGAGCTTGGGGGAAAAATGGTAGGGATCTCAATAGTATTATTCTCTTTGAATGTGGTAGTCTTGCCACCATTGTTGCTCTCTTTACTACCGGCTAAAGTTATTTCTCTACCCTATCCCATTGGTACTTCCTCAGAGTTAATTAAGTCATCTTCTTCTCCCTTCACGGTAACACAGTTACAATGCTCATGAGGATTGGCTTCGGGTTTGCTAGGAAGTCTGTTTGGGGGGCGTAATGAGAAACTAGCTTTTTGGGCAATCTAGGCTTCTAACATCCTAGTATGAGTCGTATGCACATTAACTAGCTCAATATACTTATCTTGTTTTCATTGTACTATAAGCATATTTTCCATCATTGCTTCCAAACTAGACTTTGAGGTATTTGAGAATTGAATAGGGGTCTTTGAAAAACAGGGGATACTTTAGCATTCATCGAGGGTATGTTTGCAGTGTTTGGATGTGACCTGTATGAGAAATTTGGATGATTCTTCCAACCTGGATTATAGGTATTAGAGTAAGGGTCATTGGTTGCTCTTGGGTTGAAATTTTGAACGTAATGAACTTCATTACGGTTTAGGAAAAAAAGACTCTCAACTTGACAATTCAGAGTTATATGCTCAATTGAACCACAAATTTCACAAGGGGAAGGGGCACTGGAGTTCACAGCATTAGCATTCATTTGATCCAGTCTTTGAGTCATGGTATCTGCTTTAGTAGAAAGTAAAGTAATTGCATCAACTTCAAGCTTACCTTCAACCTGCTTAGGTTGGGTTCGATCTGTGGACCATTGGAGGTTGTTTAGTGCCATCTCCTCGATCAGATTATAGGCTTCATTCTCAGTTTTTCTCATCAAAGTTCCTCCTGCCGCTGCATCAATAGTGGACCTTGCAGGCCCGCTCACACCGTTATAAAAGGTTTGGATAATCATCCAACGTCGAAGACCATGATAGAGGCACAAAAGTAATAAATCTTTAAAACGCTCCTAGGCTTCATAGAGCGTCTCGTCATCTCTTCATAGAAAGTTGGTGCTGATTCCTTAGGCTCGCTGTTTTGCTTGGAGGGTAGAATTTGGTAAGGAAAGCTCCTGTCAACTCAACCCAGGTGGTTATGCATCCAAACGGCAAAGAGTGCAACCAATCCCTCACTTTATCCCTCAATGAGAAAGGGAATAAAGCAGTCGAATCGCATCACCAGAGACTCCATTTAATTTCAACGTATCACACACCTCTAAAAAGACCAAGGGGTGCAGATTTGGGTCTTCCAAGGGAGTTCCGCTGAACTGAGATTGTTGCACCATGGAAATGAGTGCCAGTTTGAGCTCGGAGTTATTGACATCTACAGCAGGGCTTGCGATGCATGAGGCAATCCCCTGAACTCCTGGGGTAACAAATCATGAAGAGTCCTTCATTGGCCTCCTGCCATGTTTGAATTTCTTCTTGCCTCACATCTTTGCTCTTCAGTCCTTTACTTTTTCCTCCTTAGGCGAAAAGTCCTTTTAATCTTAGGATCAGGTNNNTACAAGATTGGACTTCACATGAACAAGAAAAATTTCTGCAAGCACTAACACCAACACTACCAGCGCAATTTAACAAGCAAAGAAAGAAAAAAAAAATAAAATACTTGGTCACTTTTACAAGACTAACTCAATAGTTAACAGTTTTAGTTCCCGGCAACGGCGCCAAAAACTTGATACGCCACCACAAGCTTATGGGCAGTCGTAGTATAGATCAAAGATATCGTTCTTCAGGGACTAATGTAACTTACTGAGTCTTGCCTATCAGAATGTGCTAAGTAAAATTCTGGCTTAAGTGGATTCGATTTAACAATAGCAAATAAACTTTTGTAAATCAATAAGGAAAAAAACATCTAGGAATTCTCATAGCTGTGAAAAGAAATTGGATTAAAAATAATCAACACATGCTGTCTTCTAATTGATTAAATTTGAGGAATTGTAATCTTTTTAAAAACTCAGTCTATTCTTTCGAAATCAGTGCCTGAACTACACAAAAGTCGTTCTTTCAAACTAATTTGCCTTAATTCAAGTTCAATGTCTTCGATTACTTACTAGCCCTCCTAATATGCAAATCTCTCTTTCAAGACGAAGTTACGTTAAGTCTTGTCAAGCAGTCCAACAACCAAGTGTCACATTTCAATTTTTCACTCGATTGTTTCAAGGGTGCAAGCAAATTTCGCCAAAAATCAACTCACAACAATCTAAACACTTGACGAAATGAAATTAAACCAATCATGAAAATAAGCACAATTGTATAGACTAAAACATGATCCAAAAATTCTTCCACAAACTACTAAATGCCTAAACTAAAGAAAACTACTTAGACATGATAAAAGATTAACAAACTAACCAACCATTGGCAAAATCTGAGCAAAAGGGGATTGACTGAGATGACCTTCAGCCAAGGGCTTCAAAACTGCCTCCAGAACAAACTCTCACACTCAAGACTCACACCAACACTATAACCAAACTAAAAACTACAAAATTTGAGAAAGCAACTAAAACCCTAATCTATGCTATTCTATGCTTTTACTTTGCTTAGGAAACATTGGGAATGCTGCAAAATGTCGCCTTTTATAGAGAGGCTCGGTCAATCTCAGCCGCACAGTCGAGGAAAAACGAAAAGGCAGCTACAGGCTCACTACAGACCCTGGAGTGCACCACGGGCCGAACGTGGCCTGTGCTGGAATCAAGTTTTTCCTCACTCTTTGCTCCACGGGCGTGGCATAACGTGGATGACCGCGAGGGAGGCCAAAATACAGCCATTGAAGGACAAAAGTTGGATAAAAAGGCTAAAAATCCTACAAAACACATGAAACAACTATACCCAAGCATAAATCAAGAATAGGAGAGTAAATAACAACTTAAAGCACAATATTCTCCTAAAAATGACACAAAATAACCTAAGATGATATACATATTGAGCACTTATCAATCACCCTAGTAACCGAATAACCAGATCATATACAAATAGAATGTGCAATCAAAAGGCAATCTAAGTCCTTATGGATGAAGAACAAAGAAGTGATCTCAGTAGTGAAAGGACGAGAGGAGTGATCATGGTTTGAATGCAAATAATAAAGCAAGATAAATAACTAAGAACTTTGGATAAGATATCACCGCCAAGATTCTTGGAGCTCAACTTTTAGATCTAGTAAGATAAGATATCACCACTTAAAAGATCATAAAAGCCTCTTGAACACCACTCTAGATAGCTAAACTAGAGATAAGCGAGAGAGGGAAAGTTAGAGGGAGTTTGAACTCAAACGTTCTTTAACTCACAACTTGTTATTAAACTTAATTCGAGTATAGATTTTATAGGGATGACCAATACACTAGGGAACTCATCTTACATAGGAAAATACGAAATACAACTTACTAGACTAGCATACAAAATATAAAAGCAAGTTACTAAATAAACTATGGTAAAAAGAATGTAAATCTAAAAACTAGGGGTCTTAAGACTTGTTCTCATTAGCTTGGAGACTTGTTATCTTAAATTTCCACCTTAACATAGGTAGATGCATCTTTGGAATCAGGTTTCCATGCATTTGTTCCCTAGGGGTGATGAATCCATTCGCATTTAATGCTTCTAGACTTCTACGTGTTCACACCGCAGCAGGGTCAAATTCATTGAGCCATAACTCCCTTGTTTCTAGTCCAAATTTCATGAACTAGGAGTCATATGAAATTTTGAAGAGTCTATTTTCCAATGCAAAAGTTTAACTGACTTTGGAACACCCCTTCGAGAGAAATTAGCCGCAGAAATGATATGGTCAAAACTAGAACTGAAAAGTCAGTCTTCTTAAAATGCATCCTTTATGGTTATTGGCACTTGACTTGGCTTGGAATACTTCTCATGACCTTGAAACTAACTCATGAGGGTTCTCAGAAAGTAGATTTTTAGGTTTCTAAGTTACTCGAAGGTTAGAAGAAACGGACCCACAAAGCCGGGTAACATTCTGGATCAACTGGGCATTTTGGACAGTTTGGATTTGGAGGCTAATTTGGAGGGGCAAACGAAGTCCTAACGACTTGAAACTTATTTTAGTAGAAAGATAACTTCTTGAGCTAAAAGACCAAGGTAAAATGAAGGGGTTAAGTCACCCATTGATTAGTCAACTAAAGTTAGAATTTACTCCTTGCGCTGGATAGAATCGGGCAGTAGCTCACTTGGTCTTCTAGTTGATTTCTCATAACTTTGAGGACCTCTTGGATTTCCTTGGACTTGGGCAGCTCTTGGGATTAACATCATCATGATCCTCCATGGGTACATTACAAAATACATCTTGACTTTCACTTTTTACCTCACACACAATATATAATGATATGTACGCCTTAATGCATATGCAAATGTACACCGATCCTTATGAATTGAGTTTCTAAAATTGACCCAATCCCTGTTCCCTTGTCTAATTGACTTCTTTGCTCTTTCTTTCTTTCTTTTCTTTTTTTTTTAAAAGAAAAATACCCACTTGACTTATAAATATATGGGTGTTTCCTAAAAAAGAGTTTTATTAGATTGTGCAAAACACTTATTTCATTGCCCCAATAGTTGCGTAATCAAGTAAAATAAAATGTATTCAAGTCAATGCAAGATATGAAATAAAGACAATAACTTTGAACATTGGCGTATGAGTTTTTATTCATATTTTTAGGCTTTTTCCTTTTTCTTCTTCTTCTTCTTCGTCTTCTTCTTATTGTTTTGCATTTTTCAAGAGCTTAGAAGACAATTTCGATAAACAAAGAGTTGACATATTAACAAGGAGACCCAAAGAATTGATGGTAAAGTGAGTAAAGTAGGCACAAAAAGTGAGTGAAGTAGACACAAAATCACACATGTATGACAAGATTATCATAAAAAATCAAAACTACATCCTCAATTAGACATCCTATCATCTGAACTCTATTTACATATAAGTTGACAAGTTAGCAATATGGGACCACAATCACCTAAGAAATCATAAATTTCCAAAGAAAATCGAAAATCTTTTTGAATTTTTCGAAATATTTGAAAAATATATATGAATAGGCACCTCGCCCCCATACCAAAACTCCTCAATATCTCATGTGGAAACAAAGACGTCAAAAATCGGTCACATAAGCAATACAGCGACAATAACAACAACTCCCAGTGTGGATTCCGCTTTTGCGGGGTTTGGGAAGATCACACAAGCAATATAGCCATAAAATCAACACAAATCCACAAGTATATATAAACCTACATCACCAAAAACACAAAACAAAAATAAAAACCAAAATAGGAAACAAAAACAAAACCACCAACAAAAGGAAAAAAAACAAAATATAAAACAAAACCAAAACCAAAACCAAAACATACAAATCAATAAAAACACTAATATATATTTGCAAAACAAAAACACACCACTAATAAACAAAAATGCACAAAATAAACAAGGAACTACTATATAAAAATGAAACAATAACAAAACATAAAAACTGAAAAGGCAAACAATTATTCACAAAACAAACTACAACACTAATAACAAAGCACATAAAACAAAATGAGGGTGATCATAGCCAACTCGGCTCAACAATTTCCAAATTTTAGCACGAAAGATCATATACACAACTACAATCCTAAATATCCACAAATATGTACAAAAAGACAGAAAGAAAAGAAAAGAAAGGAAAAAAGGAGAATAGGGAAGGGGTGGAACGATGATACTAAGTTAGGTACTAATTGTACCTGCACTAAGACTCACTCAGATGGTGTCAAGAAGGTTCATGGAGTATCAACCACTCCATTTTAGCTCACAAGCTACTACTTATATCAAAATCCACCAAGGGTCGTAACAACTTGTCAAATAATCGGGAATGATCCGCACAAAAATGGAAGCACTAGGAATCAAGATATGTACCCCAAATATAGCATATAAATGGAATGCAACTCAAGGCACTTTGAGCTTAGCAAAGCTCTCAACCCAATCAAATGAAAAATGTAAGGCAAAATCAGACACGCAAGTCAAATGGTCTAACAAGGATGTGACTATTTGAATGCATATGCCATCTAGAGTTGTTTAAATGTCCAAAACAAAGTCCAACATCTCTAAAGGGGAAAGGAAGAGGACATAGGCAAAGCCAATCAAATGAAATATGAAAATCAATGCCCATGAGATGGTCTAAAATCAAGTTCTTCACCTCAATGTCATCCTCTTGTGTCTCTATAATATCACCAAGTGTCTAACCTAAACGATGATTGCTAACGCACAAAAGTCTCAAACTCTATAAAAGTAGACTCGAGAGGGTCTAAATAAGGGTGAAAAACTAAGGGGGAAGAAAGTGGTGAAATGGGAGGGGTGGGAGCTATGTCAAGGGAAGACTCAACATGAATAAGATCAACAAGCTCCACTAGAGGCATAACCTCAGTCATATCTGCAATATAAGGCTCATCAAATTAATACTCATCAGAAGATGTATCCACAGACTCAACAAATATGTCACACTCATCATTAGAGCTAGCATCAGTCTCAAATCTATCTCCATCCTGGGGC
Organism: Stenocereus thurberi; assembly: GCA_002740465.1. Lineage (NCBI taxonomy): Eukaryota > Viridiplantae > Streptophyta > Magnoliopsida > Caryophyllales > Cactaceae > Stenocereus > Stenocereus thurberi. The sequence continues at coordinate 21,927 of NCQT01065585.1, forward strand.
TCTCCTAAAGGGAACTAAAGGAAGTGGTAAATCACAAACGGTCACACTAATCGCACAGGTGTCGTAACTATCCTAAACTCTAGGGAGGGTGCAACTGGTAAAAGAGGTGAGGGATCACCCACTTTCTTAAGGTCGTCAAAATGTGTATCAACGTGAGAATCATACCCTAAAGGAATCGGTATTTCACTCCTAATATCAGAGTCCTCACAAGACCTAACCTCAGGTGTAAGAGAGCCTAAGTTTTTAAGGTCAGTCTTGAGTGAATTACATGCGTACAACTCCTTATTAAAGGCAGCTAATGCCTCTAATCTACGTGGGCTATCGAGTAGTGGACAAGAATCAACATCCTGATAAAAGGAATCACAATAATCATATAAAACAAGAGCAGATAGAGTATAAGGGTTCTCATAAGATATACTCCCAAACTGACTCTCATTCAAAGGTTCAGTATGCATCACACGAGGAAACTCCTTATAGCATTTTTAGACTACCAAGTTTCATGAGCCAAATATTCAAAGAAAACCCAAGTTTTATTAGGAGTCTTTATAAACAAACATCCTAAACATCATGGTAGATAGTCTTATATCATTAAGACCCTCAAAAATCACTTGGCAAATTTCTCATTTCTCAAAATATCAATCAACACATTAAGCACGAATGCAGTTTAATCTACTAAAGTATTGCCAAGATACTTCAAGCTCATATTGAGGGAAACACAAATTTTTATTTATTAATAAAAATTTTCAAATTTTTCAATGTTTAGGGATTTTCAAATTTTCCCCGTTTTTTCAATTTTTTTCAATTTTAATTTTTTTTGGTTTTTTTCAAGAAATAAACCAAATTAAATAACAATTAATTAAACAAATAAACAAAGCAAAACAAAATACACGCAACTAATAAGAAAGTATCAACTAAAGGAAAATGTGACCTCATCTCATACCGTCGCCCCAGTAGTAGCACCAAAAAATTTGTGCGTGATTTTTCAAAGTGAAATATAGCTGCAAGTGGATGTCTTAACGTTGCACCACTAACGGGTCATCTCCTCATGGACGTGGATGAAATTAAGGTCACAAATTATTGATCTAATCCATTCTTAAACTAACAAAAATAATAATCAACTAAAAATGTCAAATACAAGAAAAGCTAATCTAAGTCATCAATAAAAGCTCACATGATTTCATAAGACTGAACTAAGTTTAAGATAAAATAGCAAATTCAAATATAACTCACTACTTTATCTAAACAAAAGAAATGAAAGAAAACGGAAATAAAACTAATCAAGTGACCATGAGAATATAATAACCCTAAACTATGAACAAAAATGGGAGGAATGAGAAATTGAAAACACAGAAATAAACTAAACAAAAACAATCCAACTTGGTTAGATTTCATCTAATCACTTGCACAAGCCAAGCTCACCAAATGAATCCTATACTAGCATCTTCTAAGCTAAACAAAAGAACCCCAAACATTTATAACATAGCATCATAACTCAGAAATAATACCCACAAGTAGAAAGAGAGATGAGAGGAAAGAGGAAACAGGGCATCCTTGCTCAATTGAAAGCTCAGCCCTCCGTGTTCACACAACCTGTCAAAAGAACAAAGCAAAACCAACACAAAATAAGACGAGGGAGAGAACAACATCAATCACTTCTAAACATTCATTTCGAGGCTTCCAACTCAAACCAAGATCAACAATGAAAACCCGAAAAACTCACCACTATGCTGCAATCCAGAAGGA
>NCQT01065610.1:3802-23212 GCA_002740465.1 Stenocereus thurberi
ATGAGAAGGGAAGTAAGAATGACAAGATTAGACTCTTGATCGACTCCATGGTTAGCTGGTCAATCTGCCACCCTATTCGCTTCATGATAGTAATGTTGAATGTAGACTATCTAGGAATTTGCAAGAATCAACCGTTTACGCTCTTCTATTAGATCGTAGTGGGCATGAGTTCCAAATGTCTGTCTGTTAATCGATTGGATAAGAAGCAAAGAGCCCAACCTCATTATTAAACGAGGGAGGGCCATCTCCTGGGCTAATGCTAGCCCCTTCTTAGCGCAAGTTACTCAGCTTTAGGAGCAATATAGTTTTTTAATCTTTTGGTAAAGGCTTTAGCTAGCTTTCCTAAAGTTCTCTAATGTATCTGTGGGGGAGAACCACGAATATTGAATGCTGAATTCAAAAGCTAAACAAAGCAAGCTGAATTCAAAGGTAAGTTTAAGTGATATCATAGTTGAAATGAACGAATAGGATAGAACTAAACTCTCTCTTACGTACAGAAACACCACTAAGATTGAGTTTAGGACCCTTAACCTTAGTTATGATATAGAAACACCACCTAATTATGAGTTAAGACTTTACTTGATCACCACCTTAACTGGCCTAGTTAAGGATAAACAAGCGAAGTGTTTAAGGAAAAAAAGGGAGCAAAGCTCTGAATTCTGATTTCAATTCAATATTAAAAAGCTGAGTACAAAATGATCATTCTAAGGCCTTATATACACGGCCAAACGTAGCTTGTATGCTTAGGAGGTTTCCTTCTAAGGGAGGAAAACTCTTAAGCATGCTTAAGCCTTGCTTAGAATTAAGCTAATTACACCAGCTTGATTAACCTAAGCTAATTACAACTTGTAAGCTTAGTAATACAAAACAAATAACTAAGCTTAACATTAAAACACTTAATTTAGCTTAACGCATCAGAATACCAGAGAAAATAAACAAACAGTAACTGTAAAGTGCATTCCCCTTTCTGACGAGCCAATCAAATTGTAAGGTGCTAAATCTTCCTTTGTTTTTTCATTGGCTAGGCTCTTTCCAAGGCTTGTTTGCAGCATATGATGGTATCTCTTGCAGCCTTGAATGTGATTGGAAGTAATTAAGCAGCCAAGTAGTCGAGCAAACCCTCAGAGGAAGGAAATTACACCAAGGACTAAATCGGGTTCTAGAACCTGTTTTTCAGCCCGATTTTGTGCCTTTGTTTTCCCTAATCAAAAGTGAGCATGATTTTAATTTCAGGCCATATGGGGAAATCCTAAGGGTGTGTACAAACCACCCAAGCAAAGAAATCAAGGTTAAGACGTGTTTAAGTGGGAAAATTCCACTTAAACATTTTACCGTTCAGATTTGGACCAAAACTAACAGGGTTGATGAAATGGTCTGATTTCTTCACTTCGACTGAGCATGATTGGTTTTGCTTGCTTGGACCTGAAAGGTAACATTTAGAGAAACACAAAAATGCAAAAATCTAGGACTTAAACCATAATGTAGCTTAAGAAATCACATACTCAAAATCAGGTATATTCTGATTCAACAGGACAGTTTGGATAGTTTGGGTTTTTGGCTGAGTTGGATGGGTAGATGAAGTCCAAAAGAGTTGAAAGTTGTTTTTGCAGGAAAGCTGACTTCTTGAACTTTAATCCCATTGAAAAATACTAGACTTAAACGTCAAAGAGGCTTAAGTAATTAAGCTCTCAAAAATCGTGTTTAATACTGGAATTAACCCGTGACCTGCTGTTTTGCTTCTTAAACAAAATGTGGATGATTTATTTATATTTTGGCCAGCATAATAAGATTACCTTGACTGATTTGATTCTCCAAATTAAGGGACATGAAGAGATCTCCATCATCCTCCCCTTGTTGAGAAAGATTTGACCTCAAATCGGTTTAGGTAATCACCTTCCATACTTGGCTCAATTCTGACTAAAATAAAATCATCCATTCAAATAAGTCTCTCTTGATATTAGAGACTCTTTTCCTTTCATGTCCCTTGCTGATTTGAATCTGGTTTGGAGGGGACCCTTTAGACTTGCCGTGAACCTTTTCCTTAAATGCTCTTAATTCAGAATTAGGAGCTTTAAGTATTGGTTCACCAAAATTGAGAAAAAGGCTAAGATGCTCATGGCTCTTTAGTGGATGGTTGGTGCCCAAAGTGAGCATTTCACCTTCATCTACTTCTACTACTATCTCCTCTAGAATTTCCTCAAAATCATCCCCAACATTCTCTTCATTTTCCTCCTCTAACTTGGCCTCCTCTACTGCCTTCCATTTGGCTAAGGTAACAAACCTACGGTTTGTGCAATCCAAAGCTAACTGCCTAATTCCTTGGCACTTAAAACATCTTTGGATGCCCTTAGAAAAGGGTTTAGGTCAAGGTTATTGGGGTAGGCTTTGTTGTGGAGTTGGGTTCTTTTGTGCAAAATGGGAGGAATGGGTGCCGTGGGTGTAGGGGTAGGAAATGGACTCCCCTTGTTCACGGATTGGTCATGGGGTGGAGGCCTTGGAAACTCATGGTTAAGGGGCTGTTTAATCTTCTTTTGCTGCTTAACCTTGTGAGCAAGCACACAAACCTCATCAAATGAAGTATAAGCTTGTAAATCAACAACATTAGCATACCTAGGATCAAGGTCTCCCAAGTATCTAACGATTGTTTGTTCTTCTGGTTTGCGTAATTCACACTTAAGTACAAGCTTTTCAAACTCTCTAGTGTATTCTTCTACACTCATATTACCTTGAGTCAAGTTGTGGAGTTGGCAGTAACAATCTTGAACATAAGTAGGAGGAAGAAACCGAGCTTTAAGCTTAGATTTCATCTTCTCCCATGTTCTGATTTTGGACTTCCTTTCTCTAACTCTTTTAGCACACAAGTTAGTCCACCAAAGAGAAACATATTTATGAAGTCTTAAGGCTACTAACTTCACCTTCTTTTCTTCAAGAACGTCCTTGTACTCAAAAACTCTTTCAACTGTGTGTAGCCAATCCAAAAACTCTTCAAGATCAAGCTTGCCTTCATATTCTGGGATTTCAACTTTGAAATCATTTGTATTCACTTGAATCCATGGTTCTGGTCTTGCCGTCCTTAAGGGTTCATCCTCACTAGATGAATCCAAGGTATGACTGGACACTCGTTCTTACCTTTTAGCATTAGATCGGAGGGGTTCTTCATTAACTTTTGCTTTTGCTTCAAGAATGTCACCAAACTGTTTTTGAAGATACTCATTTTGAGCCTTAGCTTCTTGTTCATGTTGAGCATCTTCATGGATTTCCTTTAACAGCAACTCATTCTGTCTTATGAGTGCATTAAATCTCTCTTCCAAACTCATACTAGTACTCATGATGATAGTAGCTAGGAACGATTTGTGTTTTGGGTAGAATAGGATGAGTGTTTTTAGGAGTGTGTTTGGATGGCTTTGGGGCATGTGGGCGTTAGTTTCAGGCCAAGATGAAACCTGCTCTGATACCAAATATGATGTATCTATGGGGGAGAATCATAAATACTCAAGGATGAATTCAAAAGCTAAACAAAGCAAGCTGAATTCNNNGGTGAGTTTAAGTAATATCATGATTGGAATGAATGAATAGGATAGAACTAAACTCTCTCTTAGATATAAAAACACCACCTAATTAAGAATTAAGACTTTACCTGATCACCACCTTAACTGACCTAGTTAAGGATAAACAAGCGAAGTGTTTAAGGAAAGAAAGGGAGCAAAGCTCTCAATTCTGATTTCAAATTCAATATTCAAAAGCTGAGTACAAAATGATCATTCTAAGGCCTTATATATATGGCCAAAGGCAGCTTATATGCTTAGGAGGTTTCCTTCTAAGGGAGGAAAACTATTAAGTACGCTTAAGCCTTGCTTAGAACTAAGCTAATTACACCAGCTTGATTAACCTAAGCTAATGACAACATGTAAACTTAGTAATACAAAACAAATGACTAAGCTTAATATTAAAACACTTAATTTAGCTTAATACATCATAATACTAGAGAAAATAAACAAACAGTAGCTATAAAGTGCTTTCCCTTTTTTAGCTAGCCAATCAGAGTGCAAGGTGCTAAATCTTACTTTGTTTTTTCATTGGCTAGCCTCTTTCCAAGGGTTGTTTGCAGCATATGATGGTGTCTCTTACCGCCTTGAATTTCATTAGAAGTAATTAAGCAGCCCAGTAGTTGAGCAAACCCTTAGAGGAAGGAAATTACACCTAGCACTAAACCGGGTTCTAGAATATATTTTTCAGCCCGATTTTGTGCCTTTGTTTCCCCCAATCAAAAGTGAGCGTGATTTGAATTTCAGGTTGGAGGGGGAATTCTTAGGGCGTGTACAAACCCTAGTAAGTAAAGAAATCAAGGTTAAGACGTGTTTAGGTGGGAGAATTACACTTAAACATTTTACCATATAGATTTAGACCAAAACTAACAAGGTTGATAAAATAGTCTGATTTCTTCCCTTCGACTACGCATGATTGGTTTTGCTTGCTTGGACCTGAAAGGTAACATCTAGGGGAACCCAAAAATGTAAAAATCAAGGACTTAAACCATAATGTAGCTTCAGAAATCATGCACTCAAAACCGGGTACATTTTAGTTCAACTAGGCAGTTTGGATAGTTTGGGTTTATTGGCTGAATTGGATGGGTAAACGAAGTCCAAAAGAGTTGAAACTTGTTTTACCGGAAAGCTAACTTCTTGAAATTCAATCCCATTGAAAAATATTAGACTTAAACCTCAAAAAGGCCTCAGTAATCAAGCTCTCAAAAACTGAGTTTACTACTAGAATTAACCCGTGACCTGCCTTTTTGCTTCTTAAACAAAATGTGGATGATTTATTTACATTTTGGCCAGTAAAATAAGATTACCTTGACTGCTTTGATTCTGCAAATTAAGGGCATTGAGAGATCTCCATCATCCTCCCCTTGTTGAGAAAGATTTGACCTCAAATTGGTTTGGGTAATCACCTTCTATACTTGGCTCAATTCTGGCTGAAATAAAATCATTCATTCAAATAAGTCTCTCTTGATCCTAGAGATTCTTTTCCTTTCATTCGCCTTGCTGATTTGAATCTGGTTTGGAGGGGGCCCTTCAGACTTGCCTTGAACCTTTTCCTTAAATGCTCTTAATTCAGAATTAGGAGCTTTAAGTATTGGTTCACCAAAAGTGAGATAAAGGCTGAGATGCTCATGGCTCCTTGGTGGATGGTTGGTGCCCAAAGTGAGCATTTCACCTTCCTCTGCTTCTACTACTATCTCTTTTAGAGTTTTCTCAAAATCATCAACAACATTCTCTTCATTTTCCTCCTCTAAATAGGCCTCCTCTACTGCCTTCCATTCGGCTAAGGTAACAAACCTATGGTTTGTGCAATCCGGAGCTAACTGCCCAAATCCATGGCACTTAAAACATCTTTGGATGCCCTTAGGAAGGGGTTTAGGTCAAGGTTGTGGGGGTAGGCTTTGCTGTGGAGTTTGGTTCTTTTGCGGAATGGGAGGAATGGGTGTCGTGGGTGTAAAGGTAGGAAATGGACTCCCCGATTTCACAGATTAGTCATGGGGTGGAGGCTTTAGAAACTCATGCTTAAGGGGCTGTTTAATCTTCTTTTGCTACTCAATCTTATGAGCAAGCACACAAACCTCATCAACAACATTAGCATACGTAGGATCAAGGCTTAGCAAGTATCTAACAATTGTTTGTTCTTCTGGTTCGTGTAAGTCATTCTTAATTACAAGCTTTTCAAACTCTTTAGTGTATTCTTCTACACTTAGATTACCTTAGGTCAAGTTGTGGAGCTGAGAGTAACAATCTTGAACATAAGTAGGAGGCAGAAATCGAGCCTTAGGCTTAGATTTCATCCACTCCCATGTTCTGATTTTGGACTTCCTTTCTCTAACTCTTTTGGCACACAAATTAGTCCAGCAAAGAGAAGCATACTTACGGAGTCTCAAGGGCACTGACTTCAGCTTCTTTTCTTCAGGAATGTCCTTGTACTCAAAAACTCTTTTAACTGTGCATAGCCAGTCCAAAACCTCTTGAGGATCAAGCTTGCCTTCATATTCTGAGATTTTAACTTTGAAATCATTTGTATTCACTTGAATTCGTGGTTCTGGTCTTGCCATCCTTAAGGGTTCATCCTCACTAGGTGAATCTAAGGTATTATCAGACACTCATTCTTGCCTTTTAAGATTAGATTGGAGTGGTTCTTCATTGACTTGTTGCTTTTGCTTCAAGAATTCACCAACCTGTTTTTGAAGATACTCATTTTGAGCCTTAGTTTCTTGTTCACGTTGAGCATCTTCATGGATTTTCATGAACAGTAACTCATTCTGCCTCATGAGTGCATCAAATCTCTCTTCCAAACTCATACTAGTACTTATGATGATAGTAGCTAGGTACAGTTTGTGTTTTGGACAGAATAGGATGAGTGTTTTTAGGAGTGTGTTTAGATGGCTTTCGGGCATGTGGGGGTTGGTTTCAGGCCAAGATGAAACTTGCTTTGATACCAAATATGATGTATCTATGGGGAAGATACATGAATACTCAAGGCTAAATTCAAAAGCTAAACAAAGAAAGCTGAATTTAAAGGTGATTTTAAGTGATATCACAGTTGGAATGAACGAATAGGATAGAACTAAACTCTCTCTCAAATACAGAGATACCACCAAGCTTGAGTTTAAGGCCCTTAACCTTAATTAGAATACAGAAACACCATCTAATTAAGAGTTAAGACTTTATTTGATCACCACCTTAACCGGCCTAGTTAAGGATAAGCAGGCGAAGTTTTTAAGGAAAGAAAGGGAGCAAAGCTCTCAATTCTGATTTCAATTTCAATATTAAAAAGCTGAGTACAAAATGATCATTCTAAGCTCTCATATACACAGCCAAAGGTGGCTTGTATGCTTAGTCGGTTTCCTTCTAAGGTAGGAAAACTCTTAAGCATGCTTAACCCGTGCTTAGAACTAAGCTAATTACACCATCTTGATTAACCTAAGCTAATTACAACCTGTAAGCTTAGTTATACAAAACAAATGACAAAGCTTAACATTAGAACACTTCATTTAGCTTAATACATCAGAATACTAGAGAAAATAAACAAACAGCAGCTGTAAAGTGCTTTCCCCTTTTTGGCTAGCCAATCGGATTACAAGATGCTAAATCTTCTTTTGTTTTTTCATTGGCTAGGCCCTTTCCAAGGCTTGTTTACAGCATATGATGGTGTCTCTTGTAGCCTTGAATGTGATTGGAAGTAATTATGTAGCCTAGCAGCTAAGTAAACCCTTAGAGGAAGGAAATTACACCTAGCACTAAATCGAGTTCTAGAACCTATTTTTCAGCCCCATTTTGTGCCTTTGTTTCCCCCAATCAGAAGTAAGCATGATTTGAATTTTAGGCCATGCGGGAATCCTTAGGGTGTGTACAAATCCCCAAAGTAAAGAAATCGAGGTTAAGACATGTTTAAGTGGGAGAATTCCACTTAATCATTTTACCGTGTAGATTTGGACCAAAACTAATAGGGTTGATGAAATGGTCTGATTTCTTCACTTTGACTGAGCATAATTGGTTTTGCTTGTTTGGAACTAAAAGACAACATCTAGGGGAACCCAAAAATATAAAGATCAAGTACTTAAACCATAATATAACTTAAGAAATCACATACTTAAAACCGGGTACATTTTAGTTCAGCTAGGCAGTTTGGATAGTTTAGATTTATTGGCTGAATTGGATGGGTAAATGAAGTCCAAAAGAGTTGAAACTTATTTTGCTGGAAAGATAACTTCTTGAAATTCAATCCCATTGAAAAATATTAGACTTAAACCTCAAAGAGGTCTAAGTAATTGAGCTCTTAAAAATCAGGTTTACAGCTGGAATTAACCCGTGACTTGCTGTTTTACTTCTTAAACAAAATATGGATGATTTATTTACATTTTGGCCAGCAAAATAAGATTACCTTGACTGATTTGATTCTCTAAATTAAGGGGCATGGAGAGTTCTCCATCAATCTCTGATGATTCCTCCACCTCCTGCAGGCCCCTGGTTGCCCCTCGATGCCCATTCTATATTTAGAACAACACATCCATCACAGGGAGCCTCCCATCTAACAAGGTGCTCAGCCTTCAACCTGCAGGGGTTTCGAAAAAATGATTTCGTATTTCTTAAGCACCTCTCTAATCTCATGGAATTTTGTGTAAAAAGTGGACGGAGTCAGGGGATAGCTCTTCATGCCTACCAATAACCATCATATTTCTCCATTTCCACATCCACTAACTTGTAATGGTGAATTTCATGGGCCATTCCTCCTCTTTATTGGTTTCCATCTTGCATAAATTATCAACAACCCAAGACGTTATCGGGAGATATAGGTCAAGCTAGAAAACACCTAGCCTTTGCCAAATGTATACTACATGTGGACAACATTATAAAGATGGTGGGAGGTCTCTTCATCTGCTCCACAAATATCACATTGGGGATTATTAGTGAGTCTTCCCACAACTCTGTTGGCATTGGTTAGCACCCGGTCATGGAGGAGTAGCCACATGAACGTGAGGAGACGCTAAGGAGCTCGAACTTGTCACACCAAATTTCACAGGTTGTCATGAACATGACAAATAGCATTCCTCATAATTTTTAGAGCAGATTTAATGGTGAATCCCCCATGAGGGAATCCCTTCGAGAATAATCTATCTTCACTTTCATCTCACCGAGTAATTGAGCACGCGTCAATAAGTTTAAGGGCATCTTGGCGGTACGAAGTCAGCAAAAGTATCCCATCGCCAACCTGAAGATGGGTCCCACATGTCCTCAATAAAGATATCTTGTAATTCCAAGGGAATTTCTTGAGTGGTGATGTTAAAAATTAAAGCAAGCTAATAGCGGAAGCGTTAGGATGAATAATGATAAACAAAAGTAAATAACGATAATAAGAATAATAAAGATCACCAAAATTTACGGGCAAACCCAATGTGAGAAAAAACCACGAACGGCGACGAGCACAAATAATCCACTATGAGCAGGAAGAGTGCAAACGATCACAATCACAATGAGTGATTTGATCAAGATTACAATCTCTCAAAGCAATCTCTCACAAATCTACGATAGTGGAAACAACGCCACCATCGACCATGGGCCGTGGGCCATGCCACGGGTTGCCTATGGTCCTGTCTATCTGAGCAATAGCATTATCATTCCAGGGCCATGGACCATGGCCCGACTTCCTCTCGTGGAGATGCCCGTGCAGTGAGGAATTAGATCACAAAACCCAACAATCTCCACCTTAGACCAACTTCCAACGCCAACTCTTGAACACCGCCAAAGCACCCCGAAGGGTGAAACCCCAAAGGGCAAAGCCCCAAAGGGCAATCAAATGCTGTAAATACTAACTAAGTCTAAGTAATGCTCGAACTTAGCTATAGAAAGAGGCTTAATAAGCATATCTGCAGGATTCTCCAAAGTATGAACCTTGCTTACATCAATCACCCCTGCAGCAACTGTATCTCTGACATAGTAATACTTAACACTTATATGCTTCGTCTTGGAATTATACGCATCATCATTGGTCAAGTGAATAGCACTCTGATTATCCGAAAACACCACAGTAGTACCCTGTGGAACTTCAAGCTTAGTAACAAGGCCTCTCAACTAGGTAGCTTCCTTCACACCTTCTCTAACAACAATATACTCAGCCTCTATAGTAGAAAAAGCTGCAATAGACTGAAGTAATGCTTTCTATAAGATAACCTGCACACGTAGTGAAGATATACCCTGAAATGGACCTCGTTCTGTTAAGATCACTAGCATAATCAGAATCAACAAAGCCTATGACATCCTATATAGTAGCTTAGTTCCTGTCAAATACCAAACCTCTATCAATTGAACCCTTCACATACCTAAGGATCCACTTCACAGTCTCCCAATGATCCCTACAAGGATTATACATATAATGACTTACCACACTTACAACGTGCGACAAGTCAGGCCTAGTGCATACCATAGCATACATCAAACTACCAAGTGGACTAGAATAAGGAACATGAGACATCTTCTTACGTCCTCCTCAGATCGTGGACAAGACTTAGCAGACAATTTAAAGTAAGCTGTAAAAGGTGTAGAAATTGCATTGCAGTTTCCTATACTAAATCTGTCAAGTACTTTCTCAAGATATTGACTCTGAGACAAGTATAGCTTACTGGCCTTTCTATCCCTTTGAATCTTCATGCCCAGTATCTTTTTTGCAGCTCCCAAGTCCTTTATCTCAAACACCCTACTGAGTTGAGATTTTAACTTGCTGATCAAGGACTTATCCTTAGAAACTATCAACATGTCATCAACATATAACAACAAGTAAACAAGAGAACCATTAGAATATTGTCTGATAATACACACAATTATCATACCGACTGTGTGTATACCCTTACCCAATCACAAAGGTACCAAACCTTTTATACCACTGACAAGGGGCTTGCTTAAGTCCATATAAGGACTTCTTCAACTGGCATACACATTGTTCCTTTCCGGGAACAACAAAACCCTCAGGTTGCATTATGTAAATCTCCTCCTCCAACTCCCTATGGAGGAATGTAGTCTTTACATCAAGCTGCTCTAAATCCATCTCAAACAGGGCAACAAAAGCAAGAAGCACTCTAATGGAGGTATGACGAACAATAGGAGAGAATACCTCATTGTAGTCAATACCTTCCTTTTGGTTGTATTCCCGAACAATCAGGCGTGCTTTCCACCTTGCTTTTTCAACCCTAGGTATGCCTTCCTTTATTTTATAAATCCACTTGGCAGTTAAGGCTCTCCGCTCTTTAGGTAGCTCACATAGATCACAAGTTCGATTCTTGTGCAGACTCTCCATTTCTTGTTGCATAGCTAGGACCCAATTAGAGGAACTCAGGCAGGAGATAGCTTCAGTGTAAGTTGAAGGCTTAACACCTTCAAGAATCTCCTTTGCAACTATTAGAGCATAACCTATAAGTCCCTCACTATTAGTAAAGTGAGCGAGCTTCGTGTTCTTCCTCCTTGAACAATCACGAGCTATGGAATAATCATCCTCCACCTGAGGCTGATTAATTAGAACTGGGTTTGGTAGCCTGAATCTCCCTGCTCGAATGATTAGCAGCCCCACCTTGAGCTGCAACAGTCTCCGCATCTATCTCCATCGTCCTACTAGCATCCTCTCGATCATCTGTACCAACAGAAGAAACAATAGATTCCTTCTCAGAAGATAACATTGCATTTTTATTGAAGGTTACATCTCTACTCAGAATAACTTTCTTAGAGTCAGGACACCATATTTGATAACCCTTAGACTCATATGCATAACCAAGGAACATGCATTAACAGCCCTTGGTGCTATCTTCTTATCATTTACATGGGCAAACACAGGACATCCTAATATTCTTAGCATAGAATAATCAATAGGATTATCTAACTAAACTTCTTCTAGTATATGAAAAATCAATGGAAGTATGTGGAGATCGATTCACCAGATAACAAGCTGTTGAAATAGCTTTAGCCCAGAAAGCTTTGCGATCCCAAAGCACTGCATTAGAAAGCATACAACGAGCTTTCTCTATTAGAGTTCGACTGATGCATTCTGCAACTCCATTCTGTTGGGGCTTACTAACCAACATCTTGTGCCTAGCTATGCCATTGACAGCGCAGAACTCAGTGAACTCTAACTCACAGAACTCAAGACCGTTATCAGTCATAAGCTTCTTGTTCTTTCTCCCAGTCTGGTTCTCTACAAGACCCGTGAACTTCTTGAATCTGGAAAACGTCTCATTTTTCTATCTCAAGAAGTAAACCCAAACCTTTCATGAGAAATCATCAACAAATGTTAGCATATAGGGATTACCTCCAGATGACAGAACCCTCGAAGGATCCCATAAATCTGAATGAATGTAATCAAGGATCCCCTGCGTACGATGTTAGGTATAGAGAAACTAACCCTCTTCTGTTTCGCAAACATACAATGATCACAGAACTCCAGCTTACCCATACCTGCACTGCCCAGACAACCTTTCTTACTCAGAATGGTCATCCCCTTCTCACTCATATAACCCAATCACATGTGCTATAACTTCATATAGTATCAACATCTATGGATGTTATACAAACTGCTGCTGAACCTATAACTGTTGTACCCTATAGAAGATAAAGACTCCCCCACCTGAGTCCCTTCATCAGCACCATGGCGCCCCTCATCACCTTTAGGACACCATTCTGAGCGGAGTGCCTGCAACCATTAGCCTCAAGAGTGCCCAGATATATGAGATTACGAGTCATATCAGGAATATGATGAACCTTAGACAAAGTCCTAAGTACACCATCATGGGTTTTAATCTGCACCGTACCTATTCCTATAACCTTACACTTGGTGTTGTTGCCCATAAGCACAATCCCCGTATCAACAAGCTCATAAGTAGCAAACCAATCCCTATGAGGACACATATGATGTGTACAACCAGAATCTAATACACAATCATCATCTAATCCCTTTCCAGAGGTAGTGGCAACGAACGCATCCCCATCAGACTTAAACTCAACAACACAATCAGACATAGCAGGTTTCTTGGACTGATTCTTCTCTTCTTTCTCTTTCTTATTTTTCAGTTTCCAATAGTTAGCAACAATACGACCCAATTTACCACAATAATTGCAGGTCTTACCAGCATGAGGATTTCTAGACTCAGAATAGTTCTTTCTCCTGCTACTATTCCCCGTTTCAGTTGTTCTACCCCTTAGTACTAATCCCTCAACAGAATCAGCATATATGTCATGATCAAACTTCTCCTTAGACAACAGGTTTGACTTAACATCCTCAAGCAATATAGTATTAGAATTACTATATAGCATGATCTCTTTAAAGTGTTTATATGAAGGAGCCAGAGACACAATTAACAAAATAGCCTTATCCTCATCCTTAATTTTAACATCTAAACTTTCAAGATCAACAACAATCGAATTAAAATCATTTAGATGTTTTTAAGCAGGAGCACCTTCTGCCATTCTGAAAGTGTATAACATTTCCTTTGATCGGATCTCGTCAGCGAGACTCTTCATCATGTAGAGTTCCTTTAGCCGAACCCAAAGACCACTGCAGTTATCTTATCAAGCACCTTTTGCAAGACATGTGGTGTCAAGCACAACTGTATGGTAGAAATTGCCTTCAGCTCCAGTCCCTCCCATTCATAGTCCATCAAAGAACCATGCTTCTTCTTCTGCTGTTCCGGCCATTCTTCGTCTGTCGTCATACTGGGTTTCATGTGAGGTCCTGAGAGAATCTTCCACAACCTATGCTGAATGAGAACCGCTCTTATCTGCATCTTCCAAAGATTAAAACTAATATCCCCATGAAACTTTTGAACATCAACCTTCCTGAGTGAAGACATCCCAAACTAATCCTCTGATACCATTTGTTAGGAATTCAAGCAAACTAATAGCGGGAACATTAGGATGAATAATGATAAACAAACGTAAACAACAATAACAAGAACAATAAAGAACACTAAGATTTACATGGAAACCCAATGCAGGAAAAAATCACATACAATGATGAGCACAAACAATCCACTATGAGCAGGAAGAATATAAACGATGACAATCACAATGAGCGATTTGATCAAGATTATAATCTCTCAAAGCACTCTCTCACAAATCTACAATAATGAAAACAAAATACTCTATAAGTATTTCTTGCTTGTGTTTTGAGAAGGTAGAAGGCGTGCCCTGTATAAAGGGGTGAGATGAGTGAGAGAATCTCATGTAAAACCCTAATCACCAATGCCACAGCGTCGCCATCGACCACGGGCCATCGGCCATTCCACGGGCTACCCATGGATCTATCTGTCTGAGCGATAGTAGCATCGTTCTGGGGCCACAGAACGTGGCCTGACTTGCTCTCGTGGAGATGCTCGTGGAGTGAGAAGTTGGGCCATAAAACCCAATAGGTGACGCTAATTAGAGTGGTATCTGTTGCCCAATAATGATCCCAAAACATGGCAGACTTTTCATTCCCAATATTTACGCGAGCTTCTCTAACAATATTAGTGGCTTGCTTTGCGATGGCTTTCTATGTGCTTGAAGAGCCTGGCTTTGATAAAACATGTCAAGGTCACAACAGTTGTTACAATACTATTTTGCAAGACGCATGACCAGGGTGTATTCAGTTCTGTCAGAAGCCTCCACCCTAAATTACTTAGAAAGGCTACATTTGCTTGTGTCATGGAACGTAATCCTAACCCACCTTGATTTGTTAGTTATTTTAATTTATCCCAAGCCACCAGATGGACCCTCTTCTAATCCTCTGAACCTCCCTCAGTAAATCAACGTGTCTTCCTATCAATATGATCGCACACCAATCTGGGAACTTCGGCTACTTGCAATGAGTGTTATGCCATTGAAGATAATGCAAACTGTGCTAAATTCACCCTCCCAGCAAGAGACATGCACTTTGATTTCGCCAATCTAACACTCATCTTTTGCAAAATATGTACCATAGGTGGTCCTAGTCACGCTCTCATTAACGGTTGGCATACCAAATAAAAGCCCAGATAATTAGTATGAGAATCCCTAAAATATTACTGATATTTGATGAAAATTGAACATAAGATTTACCAAGTGACACCTGCTAACCTGGCAGCTCACAAAAAGATTCCAAAAAATTTTTGATGACTGCTACCTGCTCCATCGAAGCCTCTGCAAACAAGATCATATCGTCAACAAAAAAAATAGATGAGATTGGAAGGGACCCTTACTTGAACACTTGACAGGTTTACATAATCCTTCAGTGTTAGCATCTTCAATAATATAGGCCAACCTCTCAATACACATGGCAAAAAGGTAAGGGGAGGGTAGCCCAGCTTGTCGAATTCCCTTAGACGGTGAGAAGCACTCCGAGTGTTCTCCATTCCACAGAATTTGTAACTTTATCATTAGCACACATAACAAAATTTCCTCTATAAGACTTTCTGGTAGCCTATTTTAACCAAAGTGTCCCAAATGAAAGACCACTTGAGGCGGTCATATGCCTTCTCAAGGTCAATTTTGATGGGAATATAATCAATAGGTCCTTTCTTCTTTTTCATAGTATGTAACACTCCCTGAATAATCACAATATTATCTGAAATCTATCTCTAAGGAACAAAGGCTTCTCGTGTAGGCGGAGCTTTGGGAGAATTAGCTTAAGACATTCAATAATACATTTTGTGACTGTCTTATATACAACATTGGAAAGCCCGATGGGGCTAAATTGAGACACCAAATAGGGATTTTCCACCTTCGGCTTTAAAGGAATAAAAGTGCTATTCAATCCTTAAGGAATTTGCTCCTTCTCCAAAACATCTAGTGATGCTTTACAAAAACTTGTCTGATTTAAATCCCAATATCTCTGGAAACAAACCGCATGAAATCCAACCGGCACTGAAGCTCTATTCGTCACATATTAAACAAAATTGCCTCAATATCACTAGGCATCAAAGGCTGATATAAAAGGCGTAATTTCAGGAAACCAACTTAAAAGAGCTATAGTAGGTTGGTCATGAGGAGTATCATCCCTTGGCTTCGAGAAGAGATTTTGGAAGAAATCATGAATTAGATTTTTGAGAGTATTACTCTCAGTGATCCAAACATCCTTTTCATCATTCTGAAGAACTTCAATCCTATTATGCTTCCTTATGATAATAATGGATGTAGGGAAGTTATCTCGTATTCTTATCTCCATCTTAAATGGCATCCATTCGAGATTTCTAGAATTAAATGCTTTCTTTTTGTAGTAAGACCTCATCTAACTCTCAACCTTATTCAGTCCAAACCCAGACTAGATCGAAGATCGGGTCAGACTAAACTAGACTGTCCAAACCGAGTGTGTTCGATTTGGTCCTCGGTCCGGTTAGATCCGATCCACCTGGTCCACCCGTCCAAACTGAGGACCGACTATTTTTCTTAAAAAAATAAAATTGGCTCTTGATTTGCTTCTTTAGTTTCCTCGCATGCTCAGTTGCGTAACTTTCCATCACTTCAAACTCATAACTCTATAACCCCTTTATACACTTCGATATTTTATAATTTTCGGTATGAGGTTTTAGGTCTTCGATTTTCAATTTGTTATGACTTTGAGAGTTTCGTGTGATTTTTGTGGTGAAAGACTGCTGCAAAGTGCCAACTCATGCTCTTTAGAATTAGCAAACAAAACCAACAGTAGCATGATTTTGACCAAAATTATTTGAGTTCAATAAGTTTTGTTCCAACTGCACTTGAAAATTAATTCGGTCTACTTCAGTCAGTCCCTATCCTGTCTAAATTTTTCCGCTTAGATCCCGGTTCAGTCCGGATCTTATTTGGTCCAGTCCTCAGTCTGTCCTTTTTTCCTCAATAGGTCCTCTAACCCGTTCCAGTCCGGCCTGGGTTTGGACCGATGGATACTCCTACTCGTTTCAGCTTAGATTCAAGTTTAAGAAGGTGGTCATTCCTCCCCTCAGAAGGCTGGTTTTGGATACATTCTATGGGAGCCCAGAGATGACGTTTTTTTCCTGAATGTATTACCAAACGTCTCTCTATTCCACTAATCTAAATCCCTTGCAAACTGTTTAAGGAAAGGGACTAGTGCTTTATAATTTCTCCAATGACTAATTAAGAAATTATCAAAGTCTGCATGACTCATCCAACTAGCGAGGAACCTTAACGGCTTAGCACCTCTTGGTAACAAAGAAAAGCAAGATGTGCTGATCAGGAGAAGGCAATGATCTGAGTTTATTGTTGGTAGATGGCGAACAACAGCTTAATCAAATGTACGTCGCCAAACTATATTGCATACAACCCTAACTAGCCCTGCCCTTTTGCTTGTTAGGGGCACATGACCCCTAACCCATGTAAAATTGCGTCTAGAGAAGCCAAGATCAATAAAAGCACTGTTGTCAACCCAATTTCTGAAGATGTCACAATGACGTTGCATGTCAAAGCCACCCCTATGACAGTCCTCCATGGAAACCGTATCATTAGAATCACACGCTAATAGCCATGCTTGATTCATGTTTGAAGCTAGGACCGAAAGATCCTCCCTGAGAGCTGCTCTTTTTGAAGATTTTGTACTAGCATAAACTGTAAAGAGCCCCCCATGGTTCCTCACTTCATCTTGTAATTTGCATTGAAACAAACTGGGAAGTAACCTTAGTTGAGGTAACAGTGACTTCTTCCTTAGGCCAATAGACCCAAATACCTCCACTATAACCGGAAGCCTCAGCCCTTATATGACCATCATAGTTGATAAGTCTCCCTAGCCAAGTAGCTTGATCAGCATCTTGATGAGTCTGCAGAAGAGGGATAGCAGAGGATTTGATTAATCCTGATAACCTCACGAAGTGTAGAATGAAAATCTAAAATCGCTGCACCTTACTCACTCCATATCAAGAATATGAAAGGTGCCAGATTTAGAAGATCTTGAGATATGTTGTCTTTAATAAAAATAGGCAAAAAGGGATTAACTTCAATAATTCTTGAGTGGAAATATTCATGGAATCTTCAACCTTAGAGGATAAGGTCATAAAGATCCTCCTGGTCATCACCCATTTGTTCAGAGTCTAAAGGGTTTGCAAGGAGTTCTGAATCTCATGCACCAGTATCGAGGTCACCCCTATTGATGGTCCTAGCATCCAACCCTCCTCCTGAATCAACAGGGGGGACAACTGGAGCGTTGTGATAGTCCCGAGTAAAGAGAGAGGGCATGGGGGAGACTTGAGAAATAAATTCACTTCCCTTAGCCAGAGGAAGGCTGCAAGGAATATTAGTCTCGTAAATGTCAGAGGAACCCTTAGGACAGATTCATATTGAAATCCCAGAGAAGTCCTGGCCTTTGAAACAAGGGGACTAAGTTCTCTTAGAGGTTGTATATGCACATTACTAGAGACTATACATGGATCGATGAGCAGGAGCATATGTTCCTACCATACCCATAACATTTTTGTTACCTTAATTCTCTAGTCATTTTCCCTTGTTTTTTCTCCAATTTTTGTTTCTTCTGTTCATCAAAGAACTGCGTCCAAGGTATTGGGCTGAACAACCTTATTTGATATAGGATCTCAAAGTTCCTATATATTAACCTCATGGAGATTCTCAAAGTTATTTATATTACTAATGCCCTTATCTGCCTTGTGCAACTCAAGAGCACTATCCTCTCCTGCAGCTTGAAGGATAGAGAATCTAGACCTATCTACGCCATTTTATGGTCCTTGTAAATCTCCTTCTCCATCTCGACGTGTTCGGCCAACACAGTCTTCTTTGGATGTTTGCTTGCCATTTGTACTTCTCCATCTCACTGGTTTTTTTGCCAACATCCACAAACCATAGTTATCCTTGTCTTCGGTTATTTTTTCATAGTCGGTTCCGGGTTGTTCTTCTCCATAATCATGGCTTCAATTTGAGGTCTTAGTGCCTCTTGATTAGCTATGTGAAATAATTCACATGAATCTTCTTTATGCCTAACTTTTCTACACTTAAAACAAATTTGCGTCAAACTTTCATATTGGATTCTCCAAACTCTTCCCTCTAATCTAAACTTTGAGGACTGGAGAACTTGGCAATATAATAGGCATGACCAATATCTATAAGAGTGAAATCACCATTCAAAACCCAGTTCTATTTAAGCCTTCTAATCAGTTAAAGATAACATATTTTCTTGTCAAACATCTGGAGGATCAATAACTGACGCCATGGTCATCTAATCCTATCTTTTTCCTCTTTCGTCAAAATGATACTAGGGCAGTTGGGATCATCCTCCATTTTCGCAAACCTTCATTGCCAGACTTCTATTCCTCCTCATCCCAGTGAGCAATAAAAAGCGGATTTTTTTTAGTTTACTATTAGCAACAGTAATGCCCCCTTGAAGTCTTACACGGTAGGAGTCCCCAGGGCTTGCATGACCCTGTTGACATGGTGGCTGCAACGATTGAAAGTGGAAACTCTGAAGCACGCATTGATTTAATTATTTTATGGTGTGTGCAGTGCAGACCTGCAGTAACTCTGAAGCACTTGTTTGGTCCTGGAGTTAAAAGAAAAAATTTACTTTGGTAGATAGCGCCTTTTATTATATATGGAAAGAAATGTATAGATCCTTTTTCTTTTGTAACAATCTAGCACAAATGGCCATTATTTAATTTGTTTATCCTTGTATGTTAACAACGGTGGTGTAATCCGGTGTACGCAAGTAGGCTCCCCCCTCCCTTCTTCTGTTTAGGAAGTCTACAATTCCTGAATTTCCACTGATTTACTGACTTCTGCAGAACGGTGTACGAACAGTTGAGTGTGTGGAAAGTAATAAGTGACCTATACCACTTAAGCTCAACCGTCATTTTGAAACATGTGTAACTGTATGAAATTTGGCCTATACTTCTCTTTGTAATTGGGTAAAGCATCATTTTTTTAGCACTTG
>NCQT01065611.1:18599-33122 GCA_002740465.1 Stenocereus thurberi
GAAACCATTAGACCATAATTGAGGCAAAAGCAGCATAGTGGGCTATGTTCCTAGGGAAGAATGTCCATACCAAGCTTGGAAATAATCCCAGTGGTTGGCTTGAATTTTGAGTAGAGAGCAAACCCTATTCTCTGTATTGAAGATACAAAACCTTTAAAAAAAAAAAAAAAAAAAAAATTAAATCCAAAGCATGCCAAGCAAGTCTCCAACAACCTCACTTCAGCATAAGAGGTGAATGCTAAAAACTAAACCCGATGAATGTCTTGAACGAAAAGAAACAAGATCCCTACTAGTGGAAGGAGGTGAAGGTCATAATAAATTCCAGTTACAGTGGGATAAAGGTGTGCAATTGAGCGAAAGTGAAGAACGAAGCTTAAAGGTCTTTGGTGAGGTACAAAAAATTAAAGTCATAAAGGTGTGTGGAATCCCTAATCCATTTATTTGCCGAGAACAAACCCTAAAAAGTTGTTTATTTTATTGATAATTTGAATTAGATTAATCGAAAAAGTTAGGAAATAAAAGAAAGGCTCACTATTTAGAACATAGTGACGAGAATTCTCATTACCTATGGAGTTTCAGTAGAACGAAATTGATTAGCAAAATTAAAAGAATCAAATAAGGAAAATTACAAGAGAGATGTGAAAAAGAAAAAACAAGAATGAGGAGAAGAAAAAGGAAGAGAAAAAAGAAAGAGGAAAGGTCTCAGGGAGCCTATGCAATAAAGTACATCTCGTACTCCTCCCTTGAAAGAGAGCTAAGTGGAATCAACAATAGCAAGACCTTCCATACTTAGATTGAG
The DNA here is from genome assembly GCA_002740465.1 of Stenocereus thurberi. Taxonomy (NCBI): domain Eukaryota; kingdom Viridiplantae; phylum Streptophyta; class Magnoliopsida; order Caryophyllales; family Cactaceae; genus Stenocereus; species Stenocereus thurberi. Next base: position 19,399 of record NCQT01065611.1, read on the forward strand.
TTAGGATGAATAAGCCAAAACCTTCTCTCATATTGTTCTTGCTCTCTTCGGTATCTGACGTTAATGTTCGTAGTCGTTCTTCTCTTTTCATCTTCATTACTCCTCTACTTTTCTTCCTTCTACCTAATTTCCTCTATCTCCAACCTCATCCTATTTAGTTTCTCACTTATCCATGGTGCGAATGACACCCCAAGGGCTAAAATTCCTACAGCAATGGCAACTTGAATGCTCGTTAGAAGTGAAGTAGAGAATAAGGCTTAGATCCATGTCAAAAAAGGGTTAAAGTGATCAAAGTCTTTACCCTCAAATCTTAAAGCCCTACTACTTCCCTCCCTAAACGGGTTGGGCAGGGGTGAATCCGATGTCAAGGGCTGGGTGAGGCTAGAGGGTGTTAGCATTGTCCTTAACAATCCTACTTTTGTACACTTCAATAGGTGCCATAAAGGTTCTTACTATGGATCTACCTTAGTTTAGCTCTGCAGCATGGACACTATGGTAGTGCTATGGGCAAAAAGGTAAGATGGGGTGGAAAAGGTAAGATGGGGTGGAAAAGGTACCTTCAAGAATGGGGGATGGCCATTGATAAATGCAAGGGCCCTTGGAGCTAATAGGCCCCTTTTAAGCTTCTTCTCTTGCAATTATGGGACATTTCCTTATATACTCCATAATGGTGCTAAGGACCTCACGTTTGATGGGTAAGAGACTAGTAAAGGAGATAGCTCACATGATGGGCATAAGAAGCACTTAAAAATAGGACTAATTGTAGTTAATGCACCCTCAGGTATTGTTATATCTCTTCTTTTCTAGAAACATCAAATAGGAAAAGATAATTGAGGATACAATCCAAAATAGCCACCCAAATCTTAATAGTTGCTCAGCTTCTGCAAATGGCACTAGAAGATTATCCCATGCCCTACTGTTAGTCAACGTCCTTCCATAAGGAATTAAACCAACGGAGAGTGCTTTACGAGGAGTCCAGGTGGATCTTCAGAGTGAAAATTTGCAGCTACGGAAGGAGGAAAAAAAAAAAGAACATGGATTGCAAGAAGTTGAAACGACTTTGGGATTAAGAGTTGAAGGTCTTTGTCTTCTAGAGAAAACAACCCTTCAAAGGATAAATACATAATGACAATTAGAGTCTGGAACCTGAGGTTTTTGAGTGAAGAACTCCAAAAGGACTCATATTCAATCAAGAAAGCTTTGAAAATTGAACCCAACTACTGTTACTAGCGTAGAAAGCGATAAAGTAAAAAAGTTAAGAAGAGGTAGGTTTAGTTACCTCAAATAAATGCTTTAATGTCAAGGGTAACTAGAAGGCTAATATTTGATGTTCTAAGTTTTGAATAAAAATTCAGTTAGGAAATTTTTGAAAAACTAAAAAAAAAAAAAATCCTCGGATAATAAATTGACTGCCTCTTTAGGAAAAAGTCTAGATGATAAAGAGGTAGATAAAACCAAATTTTAGAAAATCCTCAATGTTTGGAACAAGCTAAAACTGAAGGTATCAATTCATAAAGAGAAAAACAAGCTAGGTTGCCAGAAAGCTTGATGGATGCTATATCGTGGATAAAACATATCTCAAAGGGAAAATGATTTAGCCTAAGAAATTTCTCAATAGGTCTCTTACCAAAGCCAAAGGGTTAAACCTAATAAAGGAAAGTGAACCAAATCGAATGAGACTCTAGTATTGAGCCTTAGGGCGAAGTCCAAGTAATAAGCTTAGCGCAGCCTAGTTGAAATAGCCTCAGAAATGACTGTATGCTGCTCTTGTGATAGGAGTAGGAAATCAAGAAAGGTATCTCAATAAAGGTAGCGATTGTAAGGAGATAAATGTATTATGAAACAAATGCTATCAAATGAGAGGTATAATCCTAATATGATTCCCCTAGAGATCCGCTTACAAGCCCTATACAAACATGCCTTGAGGAAACCTAAAATGTAGGCTATGTTGATGTTATCTCTTTTTCTATTTAATTTAATTCTTATGCTCTTATTGTCCTTCTCTAATTAGAGCGTCGAAGGTTCCTATAGAGGTGGAACACCTACACCTCTTTTAAGAGTCAATCTTGCACGTTTCTTGGAATAGTGGTAGAAGATTCAAACAACTTAAATTATATCCTACGCTGAAACAAATGGCCATACCATAGGGTACTACAATGTTAATAGTTAGATAGGCCTTGCAACCTAAATTTAACATGGAAACAAGATGAATCATTAATAAAAGCTACTCCTTACCCCCTAAAAAAGAAGGAAAACAATTATGCGGTTATGCTAAGTAATATATAAGTGTGCATTACAGCTACCAAAGTTCATCTATCGATGCACAATTACACAATCTAACATTAGGATAATTCTATTTAAACACAAATATGCAACTAGAAATCTTGTGAAATGATCATATTTGCCAATTAATGATGGATCAAAAGTCATGCAAACTAAAAATAACATATTTTGAAATTGATTTGAATCGATATCCTATTAATCCAGGCATTAGCTAATTTAAAAGTTGAAATTAATTTGTTCTAGATTAAAACCAATGATTAATGAGGCTTATTGGTCTTCTTTTATTTTCTTGATGGAGGACTTGTAGACTGATCATAAGCCCAATCTTGTTACTTGTAATGATGCAACTTTGGGTCAAAATCTCAAAAGGCCAACAAAATTCTACCATGGAGAGGTATTGACCTTCTTCCGTGATTGACATGTACCATGCTAGGAGATATCAAATAAAATAGTGTCGTTATGTGCTTGTTATTTATTATCCTTTAATTTATTTTTGTAGCAACTATTATTTGCTGAAGAAGTGAGACGAAAAATTAAGGTGGAAATCATTGACTTTGTTTTAGTCCCTTTCTTTGTTTTTAAAAAATCCCCAAGCTATTAGGTACTTCTTTATGATAGAACTTTATTTTCTACACAGTAAGGGGAAACATTTAATTTTGAAGTCATGGATTCATGAAGATAATATACTTAGAGCATATAGATTGGTGAGAAACCCATCATGCTTGGAAGAGCTCATGATATATGTATATTTGTGAGGTTACCGCTTATGTATTAGCTTGGCATGTACTTGTTAACCTCAAAACTATGTGCCTTATTGTACTTGTGCTTATCATTATTTGTTCATGAAAAAGTACATAATTGTTGCCTATCATACAACTAATCAATTTGAGGGTCCACCATTTGATTCCAATATGCTTTTTGAAAGGATCCATTCTGTCTAATCAATTTAAGGACACAGTTTTTAACTCATATATACTTGTGTGAGAGCTTTCTCGATGTGTGATATCTAAACTCAAAACAATTACTCATTTTAAGAACCTTATTGAGATCAGCTGAAGCTGGCAGAATTTCTACTTAGAAGTGCAATCAACCTTGATGTATTACAATTCATCCCTTTATTGTGAAATATTTTGTCAATATTGTATTTTAGGAATATATTTTCATAATTACGTGGTTTAGGAAAGCTTTAATTAGGTTAGAATTGGGATCTTATGTTTAGGGAAGTAGTTAGCATTATTTAAGCAGGGGGTTTGCATTCTATTTTGGCCACTATTCTTGCCATATAGCCAAGTATCATCAATAGAAGAAGGACAAGGAAAAATCACTCCATCAAAAATTCAATCTTCTTGCTTTAAAAGTTATCATGGTATAAGAGCCGATCAATTAAAAAGGAAAATCAAAACCAATCACTACTCCCTAGATCGATGAGTATGGTTGGTGATGGAAAGAACGAAGATGCTCTTTCACAATGGAGGACAATATCCCCCCATGATATAACCGCGCTTGACAATCTTGGTATTATAATCACGCAAGTACAATTGAAGGGAGAGAACTATGATGAGTAGGCCTTGAAGGTCCATTCTTTCCCAATAGTCTCGAAAGCTTGTAAGAAATTCGGGTTTGTTGACAGAATGATTGGAAAACTTGATGATGATTCACGGGATCTTGAAGACTGGTGGAGAATCAATTTGTTATTGGTGTCCTTGATAAATTGGACCTTTCCTACGTACCACCATCTCTCATGTGGAAGTGGGAAAGGAACTTTGGAAGGACATCAGAGACCGGTTTTCCATCAGTAATGGACCATGGATTCAGTAGTTGAAATCGGATCTTGCAGAGTGTAAACAGAAAGGGATTACCATAGTGGATTACTATAGAAAGCTTAAACAATTGTGGAATGAACCAGACAATGTTGAGCAACTGCCAACGTGCAAGTGCGGAAAGTGTATCTATAAACTCGGCATATAATTGGAAAAGAAATGCGAAGAAGAGAAGGTGTACTCCTTTCTCATGGGTCTAGATGAAAGCATGTATGGAACGGAAAGATCAAATATCTTGACTTAGGAACTGTTACCAAGTCTAAACAAAATATGCCTAATTCTCATTCAAGAAGAGTGAGTCAAAATCATCGCTTAAGAGAAAGAGGAACACGGAGATGTGATAGCTCTCGTAATACGAGCTCAGAGCGACGGGACAGACAAAAGTTCTATGTGCACACACTCCAAGAGAATTGGGCATGATATTGGGAACTATTTTGCTCTTATTGGGTATCCCGAATGTTGGGCAGGCATGCCCAAAGTGACAGAAAAATAGAGGACGTGGAAACGACAGAGGACAGAGTGGCCATAGTGAACATGATCGGGGAGACAGGGCTCCTGCTCGTTTAGGCAGGAACAGCAAGTGCCTCTAGTAGCGCCATAGATGTCTCAGGGAAGATAGGACTAGTGTGGGCTTGATGTCCGAATAATGGCAAACGCTGCTTGGAATGCTCAGTGGATCAAGGATCGCAATGAGTCAGAAGATGATTGGTAAGCCCGTAACTTGGATTATTGACACAAGGGCCTTGAACCACATGATGGGCCAGATTAGTGATTTTAGTGACCTTCGGGAAATAACTCATTGTTCCGTGGGCCTACCAAATGGGAGTACTACTATGGCTACCAAAGAAGGATCAATTTATTGAAATTTGTGCCTTAAAACGTTCTTTATGTGCCAGGATTGACCTACAACCTGATTTTCATGTTGCAATTAACTGATTGTCACAATAATTTTGTCCAATTTACTAAATGTTTGTGTGTTATACAAGACCACACTTCAAGGCTACTGATTGGCACAGGTAAGCGACAAGATGGACTTTACTATTTCTATAGTGTACTGCGCGTGGTAGCTATAAAGGCTGACAATGGGACATCTCTAGAACTCTAGAACAAGCGACTTGGTCATTCTTCATTGTAAGTAACAAAGGTGATTCCTGGGGTTAGTTGTAAAGATAGTAAAAATACTTTGAACAAGAATTGTTATCTTCGTCGAAGGGCTAAACAAAGTAGGGATAAGTTTTCTATTAGCGAGCATAAATCATTGGGAAATTTTGAACTTATTCATTGTTATTTGTGGGCTCCATATCAGACTTAAGCTTCATGTCATGTAGATACATTTTTTGACAATTGTTAATGATTTTTCCAACGCTATATGGGTTTATTTACTTATTGATAAGGCAAAAGTTTCCCATACAATGAAGATGTATTTTTTTTTTTAATGGTTGAAAGACAATTTAAAAGATATGTTAAAATTATAAGGAGTGACAACGGGATAGAATTCACTTGTATGAAACAGTATTTTTTGGATAATGGCATAATTTTCCAAACCTCTTGTACGAAAATACCACAACAAAATGGATGGGTAGAACAAAAATATCAGCATAACCTAAACGTAGGCCGTGTGTTATGTTTTGAGGGTCGTCTTCTAATAAAATTATGAGGGGAATATTTATTGACTACTGGCTATTGGATAAATTGAGCTCCATCATCACTCATAAATGGGAAAACTCCATATCTGTCTTGTATGGTAAAGATCCCACTTATGATCACTTACATACTTTGGGTTTTTTGTGCTATGCATATATGAAATCAAGAGACAAGTTTACGAGTATAAGTGGACTATGTGTCTTTGTTAGGTATCCATACAGGCGGGAAGGTTAGCGGTAATATGACTTGGATAGAGATGTTTCTTTAATGTCCCATGATGTCATGTTCTAGAAGAATATTTTCCCCTGTGGGGTGGTCTAGGATCTTGAGAATAATAGAGGAAGCACCACTAAAGTAGTTAATGTTGATTGGGATGAAGAAACGGACCTCTTAGGTAGGGGACATTGACACAACAACAATGACAACATCCACACTGAGTTGCACCCAGCAGGTGCTAGAGGGGGACATAACGGATGCCCCAGGGTGGGCGGCAAAAACCCAGACTGAGGGGCAGAGGTTCATGCCCGTGGCTAATGCTGTTAATGAGGAAGGTGCACTAGGTTGTGGGCATCGTCGGAAAGAAGCATCAGTTCATTTGCGTGACTTTGTTACGTACACCATTTGCAAATCAAATCCATCTAAGCCAAACCCGACACCATGACATCCCTCAAGTAGTCCTTTTCATAGCACACTATGTGAATTGTGACAAATTTTCTCTGCGACATTGAAAATTTCGTGCAGCAATTACGGCAGAGCAGGAACATACTCATTATTTTGAAGCTGTCAAATACAGTCGCCAGAGAGATGCCATGCAGTCAGAAATAAGGCGCTAGAAATGAATAAGACTTGGAACATGGAAGAGTTGCCTAGTGGTAAGAATGGTCTTAGGTGCAAGTGGGTATATAAGATCAAGTATAGTTCCGATGGTAACATTGAAAGACTCAAGGCTGGATTGGTTATTCTTGGGAATCATCAGGTTGAAGGAATTGACTACGACAAGCTTTCACTCTAGCAGCTAAAATGGTTACAGTTTGGGTGTTTCCCGTCATTGTCGACTGCAAAATATTGGGAGATTCACCAGTTAGATGTTCATAATGCCTTCCTTCATGGTGATTTGAATGAGGAAGTATATATGAAACTTCCTCCTGGCTTTTGAGTTGAGACACGAGGGAAGGTGTATCACCTACATAAGTCGTTATATGGCTTGAAGCAAGCACCATGCTATTGGTTTGTGAAACTATCAAGTGCCCCGGAAAAGTTTTAGTTTTATCTTAGCATATGCATCCACATGAAGACCTTGGTGCTTTAAAGTACTTCCTAGGGGTAGAACTGGCTCAGGGACCCAATTGGATCATTTATTATCAATGTAAATATGCTGACATCATCTCCGAAGCGGAGTTATTGGGTGCCTGACCTACGGCGATTCCATTTGAGGAAAATTACTGTCTTGCCTTGTCTACAAGTAGAGAGCTTGACAACCCAGAACCTTATCATTGCTTAGTGGGATGGCTCATTTATTTGTGTTTTTGTTGAGTTAAAAATACTGCAAGCGCAAGGTGCCAGTTGTAGATAGCAACAGCAAGTACGGGTCATGTTCACAAGGAACTCAGTTTCAACCACCAAACCAACCTTTAACACTCTATTTAGGCCAGAGTCTACTAAAATTGATTTTCACTAAATAACAGTTCTATTTTACTGAAGACTACTGCTATTATCTAAATCAATACTAACAAGGGTCCTAGATTGGGGTTCACCACACTATTGTGCTCCTTGGACTATAAACTAAGTCATGTAATTCGACCCACGTAAACAACTAAAATGGAACGGTTATAAGTTAAGCACATCTACGCCTTCTCTCAAAGATCATTAGACTGGTCAAGCTATCCTAATTATCTATTGTCGTGACACTAGAATCACGAAATCACAAGATTGAGTAACCCTTAATTCCCAATTGCAATGCTAACTATTTTCATGTTAAAAAATCCAATTGCTCACAAAGTAACTCTAAGTAGAGGATTTAACTTTCGTTAATCTCCTAAACCCCAATTACGAGCATGAATACAACCCTTTCAGGCAATTCATCAAACATCTGGCGTGCTAAGTGAGATTTCAATTATATCATGGGCATTCATTAACAAAAACCTAGAGCATTGTTCCAATTCACACAATAGGAGCAACGCCCAATTCAAGACAACAAATTTAGCCTCTAATCATAATTTCAATCACAACCACAATCCAGAACGTGAACATGATTAAAGGTATTAACTTGAACTAAAACACAAAAGGAAAAAGATACAGGAACGTACTTTTTATCAACTACAGCAATAATCTACCAAATGCATAAATCCATTCCAATCCAATGCCTTGAAATCAACAATAACAAAAATAATCTGAAGAAGACCTAGAGTTGCTGTTTTTGAGAGAAGAAGAGAGGAAAAACTCAATTCTCCTCAATTATAACGCGAAGTCGCAATTAGCCGAGATTCACTAAGGTGGCACGGTCGTGCCACACAGCACAGGGTCCCCGTGCCACTTTGCTGCCTCTCATTTTCTTGTTTCCTGGGGTGGTACGGTCATCCTGTATGGCATGGTGCCCCCATGTCACTTTCTCTTGACTCAAAATCTACCTTTTGGCTCCTATTTAGTGCGATATTCACTTGTTTTTCTCGTTTCTTCCAGTTAAACTCCTGAAAACATAAAAACACATCATATATGCGGATTTGGAGTAAGGAATGCCTAATCAACCTCTATACTCTTGAAGTTTTATCGAAAACTGCCGAAATGGGAGGTAAAAATTGAGTCTAAATGAGGCGAATAGGTTTATCAGTTTTACTCAACCTGAATTATCCTATAGTATTCATTTTTTATCTTAGTCTATGCATCTTAGGGTCGACCATTGGGAAGCTGCTTTGAGGGTGGTTCGGTTTTTGAAAGGTAATCCGGGGAAGAATTCAATTAAGTAGCACGTGTAACTTGCAGTTGCATGGGTGGTGTGATACAGACGATGAAGAATGTCTCTTGACTAGGCGATCCCTTACTGGTTTGTTGGTGTTTCTTCACTATAAAAAAAGTGGTTTTTACCAACATGGATAGCTCTGTTGCAATAAGTACATTTGCTGTTGGTAAAACCTTATACCAACAGATATTGATCTGTTGCTAGACTGTTGGTAAAAAGTGGTAATGGTATTAGTTTTACCAACAGATATTGTACTCTGCCGCAATTGCACCTTAATACCAATAGAATGAATCTGTGGATGAATGTCATCATATTACCAACAGAGACATGATATGTTGGTGATGGCAAGTGTTACCATCAGATGCTTCTGTTGGTGCTAAATCAACTGGCGGTATAAATTATTCACTAACGTATTGTATCTGTTGGTAATTCTTTCTTTTTCCCGCCTTTTTAATCTTCTCCAACACGACGATCTATTGGTGCTACTGTATACCGCCAAAAAAGAATTTCCATCAAGCTGCAATCTATTGGTAATTCTATTCTTTCACACACCTCATGATTTGAAACATCTACGGCTAATAGTCCATCCATTCAAGTGGGAACTATTTTTTTCAACGAATACATCTACACAAAATCAAACCTGTAGGTACAATAGTTATCGATAATAGAAGAATCAACCAAACAAACGCATAATGTTATTTAAAAGTTTTCAAAAGTGCTATGCATTCACTAAAAGTTCATAAGAAATAAGTACATAACTCTAATAATTGCGTCCATTGAAATTAAAGTCCAAACTATAAGTGCAAACTCAAAAACATTACTTGGTCTACCTAAAAGATACGCCAAGACAAAAGTTAATCACATAAGAGAACTCAAACTATGACTCATCATTTTATTTTTGATCATCAACTTCTTCGCAATTTTCTTCTTCAAATGCATGACCTTTTTCATTGCCATCATCAATATCCTCGTCTTCCTCAAATGAAGAAAGAACATCCTCCATTATTCCCTATTAAACAAGCACAAAAGCATAAATCTTAAGAAGAGGTAATAGAGAATATTTATTATCATCTAATAACATTCTCCCTTAATAACATGATGTCAAATTTATCATAGAAAAGAGAATTAGAATGAGTTCATCCTGGCATCCAACTCGACGACAAAGAAGCAANNNNAAAAATACAACGATAATGCTCTAAATCCACAAAAATACAATGACCATGGAGGCAAATTATAAGTCATCAATATAACAGGCCATATACTATATTGAGTGCTCGTATTGTCTTATGGATTAAATCCGTCACTTGACAAGCAAAGCTTGACATTTCGCAAATCACTAGCAAATTTTCTATACCTATTATCAAAATGCTTCCAAGCATAAGCATCAACTAGATGTCTTAATCTTCCATCCTCTTCACGTCCCTCTATATGTCATCTCATCAAAGGAGCTATCTTAGATGACATGTACAACCTTTTAAGCCTAGGTATTAGGGGAAAGTAATAAAATCTATACTGGAACTGGATTGCCAAAAGCTAATTTCATTACCATCCCATCATCTACGAGCTTATATCTAGAAGCATTACACTCAGGACACTTGGTGAGTTCAGCCTTATCCTTCCAGAAAAGGACGCTTATTAGGACATGCATCTATCTTTTTGTAACTAAGATCAAATTGTTTAATGATGCTTTGCATTTGTTTAAAGGAATTCAGCAATACTGAATCTTTTGAAAGAACTCTTTTGAAGAGTTTTGTAAATACATCAAATGCCCTGTCACTGACATTATATATGCATTTAAGATGATACATCTCAACAATAAATGAAAGTTTACTAAACTCTTCACACCCAGATAGAGGGGCTGGCCCGTATCTTCAATTAGTTTAAAAAAATTCTTTGTTTCTTCATTAGGGCCTGAGGAATCATTAATGGATTCACGACTTGCAAAAGCATCCTCTATCATATCATGCATATCATGTTCGATTGAACCATGACTTTCATGATTAAATTGATCATCTAGTATCTCATCATTGCCGTCATTATCACTTAGAATTCGCTTCCCATGATAGACCTATACATGTTTATGGTAATTAGCATCCATCCCTTTCATAAGAAGGTGAACTCTTACAACTTCCCTTTCATGGTGGAATCGATTAGCACATGTTGTACATGGGCATGAAATCTTATCATCAACAGCAAAAGTCGCAAATAGATGAACAAGAAATGCATTTAGATGTTCCATATATTCGTTATCCATTCGCCTGAACTTCACCCAACTCTTATCCTTAAACACATCCACAATGGCAACTTCCTTCATATCATAATTTTCAAATGATTGTTCATTCTTAAGATATGAGCTAGCAAACATTACAACAACACTAACATATAGCTAATTAACTCACGATCACTATGAACCATTAGAATTGAAAACATATAAGAACTAGAGGGAGTTTTCAATACTAAGTAAAGACAAGATACAACATTAATATTGTGTGCTAAAATAAACAACTAAATAGTTTAGAATAGAAGTACAATTCCCACAAGTTACTACCCCTATCACACCCTCGCCTCCCCCCTTCCACAACCCCCAAAAAAAAACCCTTGGTGGGTGCTTATTGTAAATAAAAACATTGTTATAAGCAAGGTATATAAGTAAAAAAATATCAACAATATCATGCCTAATTTTAATTTGAAATTGTGTAAATAAATCTAGCCTAACCCCATACCATTCTGGATGCTTGTTGAATTAAGCAAGGTATATAAGCAAAAAAATATCAACAACATTTTTCTTATTGTAAATAAAACATTGTTATAAGTAGTCACTTCAAAGTAAATAGAGCTCAAACATCAATTGCACTAGGGGAGAGGGGGACAGCAAAACTATAATCAATCAACCAAAGCCATGCCACGTGAAAAAAACACTAATTTGGAGGCAAGAATGTCTAATCTAAGTTTTGGTCTATGGCTAAATTTGAAACTCTGTGCAGTGCATGGTTGAGTGCAACTGACTTTGAATTAGTGAATGTACAGGTTCTTTGGTGCAAAGAATGAACCTGCCAGAAACATAACTTGCCAGAAACACCCTTGCCTTCTTCTTACACTTCCAAACAAAACTCAATCTTCTCCTTTTTGTTCACAGGCCAAAAAACAGAGAATGTCCGTATAAGAGAGAGAACATCAGCATACCCACTTCCTTAATCCTCAAGACAAAACCCCAATATAATTATCCTTACAAACCAATTTTCTCATTTATAGAGGGGAAATTAAAAAAAAAGAGAAAATTAAATGGAGGAGAGAAAAATAGTGGTGGTACTGGAAGAAGCAGAGCCAGCAAGAGCAGCTCTGAAATGGGCACTTCAAAAAGTCCTCCGATAGTGGTGAATTTCATTTTTTTAAACAAATTAATTATTCACCAATCAATTCTTCATCCTTGTTATTCAATTTTCATTGGTTGTGTTTTAATTTTGAAAAATTATGGGGTTTTAGAAATCGTTTACTGATTTGGCCTGGGAATGAATTAGTGATTTTTGTTGTTTGGTGTTTAATAGTGGAGGCTCAGAATTAGTTCCACACTCAAACATCCATGAACAATAAGATGTGAGGGAAGAATCTAACAAGATAATTGCCACATCAAGAAAGCAAAGCAGTACATATCTAAACAATAATATAGCAATACACCCAAGATAATTAACAAGACGATTAACAGTGAAGGGTCATGAACAATAATACAACAATAACAATAACAACACATCTCAGTGTGGGTCCCGCTTTTGCGGGGTCTGAGGAGATTTAGCTGTAGGCAACCTTACCTCTACCTGTATTCCTACCCATAGAGAGGTCGATTCCAAGAGACCCACGAAAAGATTTTGTGAAAAAAGTTTTGAAGAGGAAAGCGCTTGCTAAGCATTAAAAGATGAAAATCAGTGCCAAAGAAGCTGAAGCTGAACGAAGCTAAAAGAAAGCTGAAAGAACGTACCTCAACAATCCCCGTCAGGCAGCTACCGTCACTCCCTGAAAAAAAAAAAGCACAACCTACATACGAGCACGACAGACCCCTATCAGCACTAAGCCACTGCAGCTACTGACAATTACAGAGACGCTTCTTTATCATCTAAGATCCTAATCCTATTCTGCCACAACCTCCTATCCTGAGCCAGGTCCTCCGACAAACGCACTACTTTCAAGTCCTCTCTAATCACCTCGTCCAAACTCTTCTTCGGCCTACCCCTGCCTCTCTTACCACCGGGAAGGTCGATCAACTCACACCTCCTCACTGGGGCGGCCATACTTCTCCTTTTCACGTGAACGAACGACCGGAGTTTCGATTCCCTCATCTTCTCTACTATGGGGGCCACTTTAACTAAGTCCCTAATTACACAATTCCTAACTTTGTTCATTCTCGTAAAACCACACATCCACCTGACTATTCTCATCTCAGCTACCATCAACCTTTGGACCTGCGTCTTTTTTAGATGCCAACACTCTGATCCATAAAGGACAGCCGGTCTGACTACCATATGATAAACTTTGCCTTTCAAACCTAAGGGTACCCTCTTGTCACACAGCACCCCTGAGGCAGCCTTCCACTCTTATGCGCTGGTTAATATCCTCGTCAACGTCCTCATTTTGCTGGATGATCAAGCTAAGGTACTTAAACTTATCTGCCTTTGATACTTGTCTCCCACCCAGGGTGACTTCCCCCCCCTCTCTTCTCTGCTTCCACTGAAGCAACAATGCAAGTATTCCATTTTCGATCTACTTAATCTAAAACCTCTAGCTTCCAGCGTAAGCCGCCAACTCTCCAACTTATCACTCACCCCCTGCCTGTTCTCATCGATAAGAACAATGTCATCTGTAAAAATCATACACCATGGGACCTCATCCTAGATCCCTCTAGTAAGTTCATCTAAAACTAAGGTGAAAAGGAACGGGCTTAGGGCTGAGCCCTGATGTAGACTCATACTAACAGCGAAGTCATTTGAGACCTCTCCCAGCGTCCTAACACTCGCCTGCCCTCCCTTGTA
>NCQT01065642.1:0-11021 GCA_002740465.1 Stenocereus thurberi
AAATGGTCAAATAATTACTTTTTTTATTCTTCCATTAGAAGAAATTATATTAAATATATCTGAAGGTAATATTCCAGCCATTCCATTCAAAATAGTTAGAAATGATGCAGAAAATAGTCAAGTTAGTTCTAAATAATATTAAAAAGGTATATCATTAAAATAATTATACAAATCAAGTATTATATATAGTATCTCAACAAGTCAATACGGTCTCTACTCAAGTTGAAGCAATTTTTAAAAAACAAGAAATTGATTCATTAACTGAAAAATTAGAAAATTTAGATATTAATGATACTAAAAAAGATAAGCCAAACTTCTTAGATGATATTGCAAAACCTTTATTCAAGATAAGACGTTCAAATAAATTAGAACTATCAGATATTAGTACTCCTTTAATTTCAAAAATAGATGAGCAATTAAAAGAAGTAGAAACTTCAACACCTAATCCAGTTAACAATACAGTTAATATTTTAAAAAAAAATTTATCTCAATCAGATGATGATTTTCAAAATATCAATAAAATATATAAAAAGGAAATTTCATATTATTCTAAGCAAACTCCTCCAGATCTTCACCTTGAAAGTGCTAAAACAATAATTACTGAAAACTTTGTTGATGATTCAATATATGAGTGGAATATTGATGGTCGTAGTGACCATAAAATATTCGTAACACTCCAAAGAATGTTAATTGCTTATACAGCCTATTCAACTAAACGTGTAATAGATTTACAAGCTTTTGATTTATTAACCTCGGGATTTACTGGTATACTCAAAAATTGGTGGGAGAATTATATTCAAGAAGAGGAACGTAATAAAATTAGAACTCGTACGAATTCTCAAGGAGAACTAGACAATGTAGAAACATTAATTTATACAATAGTTACTAATTTTCTTGGAATTCCAAAGATATTACTGCTGCAACAGATATTCTTTTAACAAATTTAAGATGTCCAACTCTCGAAGATTACAATTGGTATAAATACACATTTTTAACATACCAATTAAAAAGAGAAGATAGTCGTCAACCTTATTGGAAAGAAATTTTTTTTTTTCAGGATTACCATCTTTATTTTCTCAAAGAATATTCAATAAATTAAGTGAAGTAATTGGTAAAGGTCCAGTTCCATTCGAACAAATTACGTTTGGTCAATTATTAAGTTTTATTAGAAAAGAAGGAATTTCATTATGCAATGAATTAAAATTACAAGCAAGATGAAGGAATTCAATACAGCTTTATCAATAAAAGATCATGAAGAAACATTTAGTTTAAACGAAGAATTTCAAACTATTAAATCACTTTCAAAAGTTGCTATTAAAAAATATCAAGAGAAATATCGATACATTCATTTTGGTATGATTCAAGTTGCATTCAAACCTTTAACAAGATTAGGATTAGATTGTCCTATATTCATAGCCTTAAGAGACAATAGATTAATATGTTACAAAGATTCATTATTAGCCATGATTCAAACTAATAATTGCAATGATCCGATATATTTTAATTGTTGTCTAAATTATTCAGTAGATTTAAATAACCCTTAGATTATGGATACCTTAGTCTTAGATATCCATCTTCCTAATATTCAAAGTGATTTAAAAGTTCAATTTTGTGAGCTTTCAAGAAACTTTGCTATTACTCACAGAGTATATTTCAAATTACTATCATCGCAATTAAATCCAAAATGTCTATTAAAATTTACTTTAGATGAAACTATATTATTAAAAGCTTAATCAGATAATATTACTACTTTTACTCCTAAATTATTAAAATAGAATAAAATTACTATTCCTCAAGAATTTATTATTCAAAATACTAGACCACAAAGAAACATTGCTCAAAAGAATATTCAACAAATAATAGAAGAGCCTGACGGTAGAATACTAATAAGATTTAATTCGAGTAAAAAACAAAGTTTACCTTCAAAATCTTTAGAAAATATAGAACTCCCTTGAACTTCATATTCAATGCCTTCTAGGTCCTCTAATTATGATTATNNAAAAGATAATCAAGTTAAAGATACTCCAAAAATTTATTATAAAGCTCCAATGGCTGAACCAATAGATGAAGCTACTTCATCCATAGGTTCTCCAACTTACTCAACCGCGCAACCCCCATCGTTTTCTTCAATTAATGTTATTTCAAAGCTCTTTGAAATCAATATCGATTATTTACGCCAAAATTTCAATTTAATAGAGAATAAGATCAAAAGAGAATTGTTCTTTTCACACTTTGATTTAAATGCACAAGCATTCATTAGACAAAAGTGGTATTCGTTCATGGAAAGACACCAAGTCAATGCTGTTTTCTTTAATTGGTGGGCTATGTTTGCCGCTGATAATAATCTTCCAGACCCATTACAAGTGAAAGAAATAAATATTAATATTAATTTTGCTAAAAAATGGACTCTCTTAAATGGTCAAATAATTACTTCTTTTACTCCTCCATTAGAAGAAATTATATTAAAACTCTTGAAGGTAATATTCCAGCAGTTCCATTCAAAATAGGTAGAACTGATCCAAAAAATAGTCAAGTAATTCTAAGTGATATTAAAAAGGTACATCATCAAAATAATTATACAATCAAGTATTACATACAGTCTCTCAACAAGTTAATATAGTTTCCACTCAAGTTGAAGCAATTGTTAAAAAACAAGAAATTGATTCATTAACGGAAAAATTAGAAAATTTAGATATTAATGATACTAAGAAGGATAAGCCAAATTTCTTAGATGATATTGCAAAACCCTTATTCACGAAAAGACGTTCAAGTAAATTAGAACTCCTAGATACTAGTACTCCTTTAATTTCAAAAATAGATGAAAAATTAAAAGAAGCAGAAACTTCAACTCATAATCCAGTCAACAATACAGTTAATATTTTAGAAAAAGATTTATCTCAATCAGATGATGATTTCCAACATATTAATAAAATATATAAAAAGAAAATTCCATATTATTCTAAGCAAACTCCTCCAAATCGTCATCTTGAAAGTGCTAAAAAAATAATTACTGAAAAGTATGCTGGTGATTCAATATATGAATGGAATATTGATGGTCGTACTGACCATGAAATATTTGTAATACTCTAAAGAATGTTAATTGCTTATACAGCCTCTTCAACTAAACGTGTAATAGATTTACAAGCTTTTGATTTATTAACCTCAGGATTTATTGGTATACTCAAAAATTGGTGGGAGAATTGCATTCAAGAAGAAGAACATAATAAAATCAGAACTCACACAAATTCTCAAGGACAACTAGACAATATAGAAATACTAATTTATACAATAGTTACTAATTTTCTTAGAAGTCCAAAAGATATTACTGCTGCAACAGATATCCTTTTAGTAAATTTAAAATGTCCAACTCTCGAAGATTATAATTGGTATAAAGATACATTTTTTAACATATCTATTAAAAAGAAAAGACTGTCGTCAACCTTATTGGAAAGAAAAATTTCTTTCAGGATTACCATCTCCATTTTGTCAAAGAATATTCAATTAATTAAGTGAAGTCATTGGCAAAGGTCCAATTCCATTCGAACAAATTACGTTTGGTCAATTATTAAGTTTTATTAAAAAGGAAGGAATTTCATTATGTAATGAATTAAAATTATAAGCAAGATATTCAAGAGATAAAGCCGCTAAACTAAAAGAATTAGGTTCTTTCTGTGAAGCCTTTTGTTCTTTTTGTGAAGCCTTTTGCCTTCAAAAGTTAGAAGCTCCATCTATCAAAAAACGAAAAAATACTCAAATTAGTAAGAAGAAACAAAAAAATACAAGAAATTCAAATTACAAAAAATTAAGTCCTGAAAAGACTACTCCAAAAAGGAAAATTGATAATACTAATACTTGTTATAAATGTGGTAAATTAGGTCACTATGCAAAAAATTGTAAAGTTAAAAAGAAACTGAATGAAATATGTGCAGAACATCCAGATATTCAAGAGAAATTAATTGCATTATTTGAACTCAGAGATACACCTAGTCAATCAGAAAATTCATCGTCATCCTCTGATTATGAAGATAATAATATCAATGAATTAAAAAGTGATTCAAGTGAATATTCATCAGGTAATCAGTCCTCAAGATTATGCTATAAGTGTATTAATGTTATAACTACTAATAATAGTGAAAAAGAATTTTTATTAGATTTAATTGAACAAATTCAAAATACTGATTTAAGGAAAGAATATTTACAAAAACTCAAAAGTATATTAATAAAAGAAGATTCTTTAGAACCTCCTCATAAGGTAAGCATCAATAAAATATTTGAAACATGTGAGATTCCTAATATTTTAAAGGCAGTTAATATTCAAGACTTAAAAAACGAAGTTAATATTTTAAAGGAACAAGTTAAAATTTCGCACAAAGATTTATGTTCATTACAAACAAAAGATCTTGAATTAGAGACAAGATTAGCATTAATAGGAAACAGACCTTTTTCTTCAAACATTCAATCAGAAGATACTCCTACTGATCAATAATTTGTTTCAACCATTAATCAAATAAATTTTCAAAAATGGTATATTCATATTACTCTTAAAATAAAAGATAAATTTGAATTCAATACTATTGCACTCTTAGATAGTGGTGCAGATCAAAATTGTATAAAAGAAGGATTAATACCCTCCCTATATTATGAAAACACAAAAGAACGACTTCATAGCGCTAACGGTATGGCATTACAAATTAAATATAAATGATCCAATGCTTACATATATAATCAAGGATATTGTTTCAAAAACTCATTCATTTTAGTAGGAGATATAAGTCAAGAACTTATTCTTGGAACTCCTTTCATTACTCAAATTTATCCATTTAAAGTAGATCAAATTGGTGTGCATATAGAAATTATGGGAACTACAATATCATTCAAATTTGTCACCTCTATTTATCAAAAAGATTTATCTTTATTACAAAATACTCGATAACAAGACAAATTAATGTAATTACATGTAATAATCCAAAATATTGGTATAAACTAGAAAAACTTGAAGCAATTAAACAACTCAATAACGGTCAAAACGAATTGCAAGAAATAAATCAACAACTAGAAGAATTAAACATTAGCTTATGCAATCATATTGCATCAATAGATTTCAATGAATTTTATACAAAATGGTTATATAATTATTATCAATTCGTGTGTCAGCGTCATGATTTAGAAAAGACCATAGATTACAGGAAAACTAATCTTAGAATAATCAATTCATGCATTGCCCAATATCAAATCATATAGCCTATACCCATTCAATGCGGAGCAAAATATTTTCAAAAATATTTTCAAAAGTTTTCAAAAGAAAAATGTTTTCATAATATTTCCGCTCTAAGTTTTACTATTTCTGACAACAACTATAATTTATTTTCAGTTATCAACAATTCAAAATTCTCAGTAATATGCCTTCTAGATCCTCTAATTATGATTATTCAAAAGATAATGAAGTTGAAAATACCAAAAAATTTATTATAAAACTCCAATGGATGAACCAATAGATGAAGCTACTTCATCCATAGGTTCCCCAACTTACTCAACTTTGCAACCTCCATCATTTTCTTCAATTAATGTTATTTCAAAGCCCTATGAAATTAATAAGGACTACTTACGTCAAAATTTCAATTCAATAGAGAATACGGTCAAAAGAGAATGGTTCCTTTCACACTTTGATCTAAATGCTCAAGTATTCATTAGGCAAGAAGGGTATTCATTCATGGAAAGACACCAAGTTAATGTTGCTTTCTTTAATTGGTGGGCTATGTTTGCCTCTGATAATAATCTTCCAGACCCATACCAAGTTAACGAAATAAAAACTAATATTAATTTTGCTAAAAAATGGACTCTCTTAAATGGTCAAATAATTACTTCCTTTACTCCTCAATTACAAGAAATCATATTAAATACCCATGAAGGTAATATTCCAGCAGTTCCAATCAAAATAGGTAGAACTGATCCAAAAAATAGTCAAGTAGTTCTAAGTGATATTAAAAAGGTATATCATCAAAATAATTATACGAATTAAGTATTACATACAGTATCTCAACAAGTCAATATGGTCTCTATTCAAGTTGAAGCGATTGTTAAAAAACAAGAAATTGATTCATTAACTAAAAAATTAGAAAATTTAGATATTAATGATACTAAAAAAGATAAGCCAAACTTCTTAGATGATATTGCAAAGCCCCTATTCAAAATAAGACGCTCAAATAAATTAGAACTATCAGATATTAGCACTCCTTTAATTCCAAAAATAGATGAAGCAGAAACTTCAACTCATAATTCAGTTAACAATACAGTTAATATTTTAGAAAAAGATTTATCTCAACTAGATAATGATTTCCAACATATTAATAAAATGTATAAAAAGAAAATTCCATATTATTCCAAGCAAACTCCTCCAGATCTTCATGTTAAAATTGCTAAAACAATAACTACTGAAAACTTTGCCGGTGATTCAATATATGAATGGAATGTTGATGGTCGTAGCGACCATGAAATATTTGTAAAACTCCAAAGAATGTTAATTGCTCATACAACTTATTCAACTAAATGTGCAACAGATTTACAAGCTTTCGATTTATTAACCTCGGGATTTACTGGTATATTCAAAAATTGGTGGGAGAATTGTATTCAAGAAGAAGAACGTAATAAAATCAGAACTCACACAAATTCTCAAGGACAACTAGACAATATGGAAACGCTAATTTATGCAATAGTTACTAATTTTCTTGGAAGTCCAAAAGATATTATTGCTGCAACAGATATTCTTTTAACAAATTTAAAATGTCCAACTCGCGAAGATTACAATTGCTATAAAGAGACATTTTTTACATATCTAATTAAAAAAAGAAGACTGTCGTCAACCTTATTAGAAAGAAAAATTTGTTTCAGCATTATCATCTTTATTTTCTCAAAGAATATTCAATAAATTAAGGGAAGTCATTGGTAAAGGTCCAATTCCATTTGAACAAATTACGTTTGGTCAATTATTAAGTTTTATTAAAAAGGAAGAAATTTCATTATGTAATGAATTAAAATTACAAGCAAGATATTCAACAGATAAAGCCGCTAAATGAAAAGAAATAGGTTCTTTTTGTGAAGCCTTTTACCTTCCAAAGTTAGAAGCTCCGTTTGTCAAAAAACGAAGAAATACTCAAATTAGTAAGAAGAAACAAAAAAATACAAGAAATTCAAATCACAAAAAATTAAGTCCTAAAAAGACTACTACAAAAAGGACAATTGATAATACTAATACTTATTATAAATATGGTAAATTAGGTCACTATGCAAAAAATTATAAAGTTAAAAAGAAACTCAATGAAATATGTGCAGAACATCTAGATATTCAAGAGAAATTAATTGCATTATTTGAACTCAAAGATACACCTAGTCAATCAGAAAATTTATCATCCTCCTCTAATTATGAAGATAATAATATCAATGAATTAGAAAGTGATTCAAGTGAATATTCATCAGGTAATCAGTCCTTAAGATTATGCTATAGGTGTATTAATGTTATAACTACTAATAATAGTGAAAAAGAACTTTTATTAGATTTAATTGAACAAATTCAAAATACAGAATTAAGGAAAGAATATTTACAAAAACTCAAAAGTATATTAATAACAGAAGATTCTTTAGAACCTCCTCATAAGGTAAGTATCAATAAAATATTTGAAACACCTGAGATTCCAAATATTTAAAAAGCAGACAATATTCAAGAATTAGTCAATTGTCGTTTAAACATGTATCCAAGCTAAAATCTTTAAGATTAGTCGAAGGACGAACTAATTAGCCTAAAGAAAATTAGTTAATACTTAGTAACATATGAATATCCTTATTTAAAACGGAATTAAGCCGGACAACTGGCTTGGAAGCTGTGTTGGTTAGTAGCATTGATTAGCTGTCTGTGAGTCTTTAGGGCGCCTCTAGTAAGTCCGTTGGTCAGCCTGGTGATTGATGGTTCCGGCAGTAAAGGGGTTGGAGTGACAGTGGCCCCGGTGTAGTCCTGCAGTGTATGGCTAGGTCCCTAGCGGTATTCTGTCCAAAATAAGTCCATATTTGTGTGTTATTATGTGTTGATTAATGTCTTTAGTCTAGTTAACTATCCTAAGACTAAAACTGTTAAGACGTTTGACCAAATCATCACTATCAAATCATATAGCCTCAACCCATTCAATGCGGAGAAAAATATTTTCAAATGTTTTCGAAAAAGTTTTATAAAAATTTTTACAATAATTTTACTATGAATTTTACTATTGCTAACAACATCAATACTTTATTTTCAACCAACAACATGAACCAAGATAATAAGAAAGAAAGAAAAATTCAAACTTCTCAGCAATAAGCCATGACACCTACTACTCAAACCCATCCTCAATATTCAATCCCTATTACAAACCAATTTCAAACCCTACCTTCTGAAGGTTTTCTTCCATTAACCCATGCTCAAGCCTCAAGCAAACCACCTTCATCCTCTACTCAAACCTCTTCTTTCGATTTATCAAAATATTTCATCGAATGAATACGCAATCCGATCGCCTATACTAAATACCGAGAACCTCAATCTCTTTTCGAACTCAATAAATTTGTCAAAACTGCTTTTCTTCCAGATTGCTACTATATTCCAGATTTCCCATTAAAAACACGACAATTTTATGAACTTATCCTGGTTGATTCAAAATCTGTAGAAATAGAACATATTTCAGACAAAAATACTCTAAATTTTATAGCCTATTCCAAATGTCGAATCCTCAAAGTTCTTACAAGCAAAGACTGGTCTACTACGTATACCACCAAATCCTTTTCTATTCCATTCAATCCATCAGGATATCACTATATTGATTGTCAAAATGCTTGGTATGAAGCATTTCTCTACCGACCATTCAATCATTCCTGGTTCATCAGTTTTGATATAAGACCTGAAATTACATTTCCATTATGGTTTTATGAATGGTGGACTATCTGTGGTAGTCTGCAAAACATATGGCCAAAAGAAGTCAAAACATCATTCGAATTTTATTCCAATTATGCCACAAATTCTCCAAACCTCACTGAAATCCTATTCCACAAGAAATTTGGTATTCTATGGATTTTTGGTTGGTGCTGCAGCATTATGCAATATTATCCACTACCAGCATCATTCTCTTTCATTAGAGAATACAAAATCGAATGGCTGGAAAAGTTTGCAGTTAACAAATTTTGTTCCTTAGACGTTGTTCAAGCAAAAATGTTGCATACAACACAGCAAATGATTCCACTAAAACCATCAACTCCTCAAAAGAAGCAAGAGCGGTCCTCAAAAGATAAAGGCAAAGCCACCGCATCAAATGAACTTGATGAACCCCAGTTACTCAAGAAAGAGATCAAATTACTCAAAAAACAAAAACGATTGTTATTAACATCCACGGCCGCCTCACCAGCCTCATTCTCCTCCTCAATTCATTCAGATTATGACCCATGGGGTGGTCCTTGTGCTCAAGATCTTTATGACTCTTGAGTAGATTTTCTACTCCTAGTCGTTATTCCCCCCCCCAAAAAAAAATACCAAAAAAAATCAAAAATCAAGAAAAGAGCCCGCAAAGGTCACGACCTTTGGCAAAAATAAGGACCATTATCTCTTTACGCAGTTTTTCTTTTGCAGGATTTCATCATTTCCTACACCACTCCATCTCAAGGCCCCGGGAATGGATATCCATGATCATTCAAGCCATCCACGTTGCCAAGTTCAATTTAAAAAATCAAAGATCAATTCAATATCCAAGATGACCAAAGGAGACTAGCGATAAATGATGCAATTCAATGTCCACATTGCATTTCAATATCCGGGCAGATTGATTCAAAATTGATGTTTAGCAATTACTAAGGCAATTCAACGTGTCAAGATCAATTAAGTGCATCTCTACAATCACCTAACAATATGTTCCAAGCACCATCAATGTGTTCCTAGCAAATTCAATGTGGCCTTATCAAGACTCATGATTCATCATCATGTCAACATCAAAAGTAATGGCTCAACACAACACGCAATGGCTCAGCCAGACAAGTAATTATGCAAAACTATGACTCATCACGACAAACAGTTCAAGTCATCAGAGCAATTATTCAAGCATACTATTCACGACAGCTTATCTCAACACTGTTCAGGATAGCACATCAAAGCAATAATTCAAGAATACTATTCAGGACAGCTTATCTAAACACTGTTTGGGACAGCTCATTGGAGTAATTATTCAAGAATACTGTTCACGAAGGACAATAATTCAGTAACAGTCTAAGGTTCATTATTATTCAGTACTTTTTCACTTTTGACGTGGTTCCAGTCCAAGTTCAACACGAAGCTTCAATAATTCAAGATTGTCCGCAGAAGTTTTCAACGCAAGATTCAATTTTTACCATCCACTTGTACACATTTAATTCTATATTGTATTCTATAAATAGATACTCCATAGCGTTGTATTAGGCATCGGGAAAAAAATCGAAAAAACAACTTAGGAATCGGTAAAAATCATCAAGTAATCACTCACCACTACAAGCCTACTCCTTCCCTTAAAAAGCCTTCTCCATATCCCTTGTACTCCAAGAGCTTCAATTCAAATGCATGTATCAAGTTTTATTGATTCAAATACAAAGTAAGTTTTTATTCATCTACTTTGTTCATTTCAATTTTATTATTTCCAATTTCGTTTTAATTATCATTTCAAAATTATATTTTGCATAACATCAATTTGCTACTCCGTTCCCCTACTGCATTAATCCACATCTAGGCCCTAACTATTACCCGACCTAAGTCGATCCTGGTCTCTCCTGGTATCAGAGCCAAATTTGTGCCTTTAGTTAGTGTCTAGCCGTTGGTATCGTTAGTCAGTCCCAATAAGTCCGTTGGTCAGCCGTGTGTAGGTGGTCTCGGTAGGGTGGTCCTAGTGGTCCCGGTAGAATGGGCATGACTCCTAACTAAGTGTTCAAACGTAACTCAGATGGCCTCTTGGGTTAGAGATCGTCCTAGTTTAGGTAGTAGTAAGAAC
>NCQT01065674.1:16594-28714 GCA_002740465.1 Stenocereus thurberi
TAGGTAGAGATCTTTTTAGAAAAAAATTCTAAAAAAAAAATGACGAGACTGCATGAGTGCTTAGAATAAATCACCTAGTTGTAGAAGACTAATTCGTGTTGAGCAACCTCCATACACTCGAGCTTTTAATCCCGAAAAGATAGAGGAGGAACAAGTTGCCTAAGGGCCTCCCCAACCTCCGTCTCCGACTCTAAGGAGCCTTAATCAAATCTTCTACCCACTGAGATCAACTAATCCCTCTCGCTTTCAAATTCCTCAACTCCGTGGGGATGTTCAATTCTCTTTTAGTCGTTAATACACGATCATGCTTCCCAAATTTAGTAGGAATGGTGATGCTTACCTATTCCTAAGCGAATTTGAGGAAGTATGTTCAATGATGCAATTTCTCAGTGTGCCATAGGATACTGTTAGGTTGTGCTTCATTTCTTTCGCCTTAAAAGATTCAGCAAAGAAATGGATGCATAACCTCCTGGCAAACTCGATCTCCTTATGGGATGGGTTTGTGAGGGAGTTCTTGAGAAAATATTTTCCAAATGGTAAAACGGTGAAATTGCGGAATGAAATTAACCACTTTGTCTAACTTGAGAAGGAGTCATTTTGGAAATGTTTTGAACGATTTAAGCACTTGCTTGCTCAATGTCCACACCATGGGTTAGAAAGGTGGCATTTGTATTAAATTATTTATGAGGGTCTTGACCAAGCCACTAGAATCATGGTAGAATCTATGTATCAAAGAGGGTTTTTGAACAAAAATGAGACCGAAGCCTAGGATTTCCTAGAGGAATTGGCTGAATAGACCTTACAATGAGAGACCACTGGGAATGAGAGTCTAGGGGCTAGGATTACCAGCTAAAGAGGAGGATGTCATGTGGTGGCAGCTACTACATACATTGTATTGCTCGATTTGCCACTTTGGAGAACATGTTAAAGGGTCTTGTGTTGTCCTAAACACCAAGTAACCATCCCCCTCACCAATTGGTCTCGTGTTCTCAATGTCAGCCTACCGATCATTCCCTAAGTGCATGTCCCTTATTTACGCAACAGTTGGCTACTAGCCAAGAGCAAGGTCATGTGAATGCAGCCTTCCAAAGGCCGAAATTCGATCCTTACTCCCTTATTTATAACCCAGGGTGGGCTAAGCACCCTAATTTTTCATTGACTGGACCTAATGCTTTGATGCCTACCAATAAAGGTGGGAGTCTCAAAGGGAACTCATCATCTTCGGCTTATCAAAAGCCACCCTTTCAAAGGTCCTAGGGGCCCTCCTTTTCCCCTACCACATGTGGCTCAATCATATCCCCCTCCTGGGTATAATGAATTGGATAAAGTAAATAAGAAAGTCAATGATATGGAGAGGATGATGATTAGAGAACTTAAGGAGTCAAACGGGAGAATGATGAAGATAATGAGTGAACCATTTACTCAATTAGCCATGTCCATAGGGAGAAAGGGGTTTTTCCTAGTCGACCCGATGTAAACCTAAGAGGACCCCAATGATGTCTAGAAAGTGAATGCCGTAATTGCTTTACAGTCGGGTAAGAAAGTGGACACTCATGTGGGTGAACAAGTTGTGAATGAATCCCCACCCCCGTCATCTTCTCTCCCTTCTTCTCAAGGTGATGATGTATGTCTTTCTCCAATTACCCAAAGCTCATCTAAGGATTCGAATGAACCTAAGGAGAGTGAGTCAATCAATGATCCTACCTCTCCTAAGGACTCTTCTACTCCTTCGAGTTGCTAGACCTCCACCTCCCTTCCCTAACCCGTTAAAAGGGGAGAAGGTGTAATCCCATGTTGACAAGATTAGCGAGACTTTTTCCCAAGTCAAGATCAACATTCCCTTACTTGGTGTGATATAACAAATGCCCCCTATGCTCGCTTCCTTAAAGATTTGTGCACCACTAAGAGAGCCACTAATGTTCCCAAACGGGCGTTTTTGACCTCTAATGTGAGTTCTATCATTTCAAATTAAGTGCCTATTAAACGTAAGGACTCGGATGCCCTACAATTTCAATTGTGATTGGTCACGACAACATTCACCAGGCCCTACTTGACTTAGGTGCTAGTGTGAACCTCTTACCCTTCACGGTGTATGAGAGGTTGGGTTTGGGGGAGCTTAAACCTACAAAAATGATTCTTCAATTGGCCGACTATTCTATTAGGCTTCCTAGAGGGTTGGTTGATGATGTATTAATCAAAGTAGAGGAGTTCATGTTTCCAGTGGATTTTGTAGTCCTAAAGACCGAGGGCACATTGGGTACTGAGAATGAAATACAAGTCATCCTTGGTTGATCATTCCTAGTTGCCGTAAATGCTCTTATTAATTGTAGGTATGAGAAGTTGACATTAACATTTAGGAACATGACTATTAAATTGAATGTGTTCATTGTACAAAAGTAAACCATGGGCTTTGATGATATTAATCACCAATCCCTTAATTGGGTGAGTGACTTTGCATTTGGAGAAGTTGGGGTTGATTGTGAAGAAGAGTTAATGTCATGTGTGTATGAGTCATTTTGCATGGAGTATGAACCCGAATATGATGCATTTGCATTTGAAGATCAATGTGATGACTTATTACATGCATCCATTCTTAGATCCTTTACTTCTGTTTCCTTCTCATCTCATGAGGCACTTCCTAGTGTGCTGTCATCTTCATCTCTTGATATGAAACCCCTTCCCGACATGCTTAAGTATGTATTCTTGGGTCCGAATGAAACTTTTCCTGTGATACTTGCTAATGACTTCAATTCGGACAAAGAGAATCAAGTCCTAGACCTGGTAAGGGAAAAACAAAGAAGTATTAGGGTGGACCTTAGGAGATATCCATGGTATTAGTCCTACTATAGTGCAACACTGCATACACCTTGAGGACAATGCCAAATCTTACCGAGATCGACAAAGAAGATTGAACACCACCTTCAAGAAGTAGTAAAGAAGGAAATCCTCAAGTGGTTGGATAATGACATTATCTACCCCATCTCGGATAGTGAGTGGGTGAGCCCCATCCACATCGTTCCTAAAGACATCGGGATAACTGTAGTCAAGAACGACAAGGGTGAGCCTATTTCCACGAGAATCCAATTCGAGTGGAGGGTATGTATTGATTATCGGAAGTTGAATTCTGCCATTAGAAAGGATCATTTCACTTTACCTTTCTTAGATCAAATGTTGGAGAAGTTAGCCGGACAGGCCTTCTATTGTTTCCTTGATGGATACTCTGGCTATACCTAATTTCCCATTGCCCCTGAAGATAAAGAAAAGACCATGTTCACTTGCCTTTTTGGCACTTATGCCTTTAGAAAGATGCCTTTTGGTCTTTGCAATGCCCCGGCCACATTCCAAAGATGTATGATCTCGATCTTTCCGACTTTGTTCAGTGATGCCTTAAGATTTTCAGGGATAACTTCTTTGTGTACAGAGAATCTTTTGGGGATTGCTTAGCTAACTTGCGAAAAGGTGTTGGGATAAGGGGTTGACCCTTAATTGGGAAAAATGTCATTTCATGGTCAATAAAGGGATTGTCTTCATATTACATCTAGTAAGGGTATAGAGGTAGATAAAGCAAAGGTGGACTTGATTGCAAACCTCCCCCTCCCTACTTGTGTAGAAGATATGCGATCCTTTCTTGGGCATTCCGGTTTCTACCGGCGATTCATCAAGGACTTTAGCAAGATTGCTAAGCCCTTATCTTCCCTCCTAGCTAAGGAAACACCCTTCCACCTCTTTAAGGAGTGTGAAGTGGCATTTACTAGGCTTAAAGAGGCACTTACTACTGCACCTATTTTGCATCCTCCCATCTAGGAAGAATCTTTTGAACTCATGTGTGATGCATCAGATTATGTGATTGGGGTAGTTTTAGGGCAAAGAATCGATAAGAAATCCCATGTAATTTATTATACGAGTCAGACTTTGAATAAGGCACAGGTAAATTACACCGTGATTGAAAAAGAATTCTTAGCAGTAGTTTTTGGATTTGAAAAGTTTAGACTTTACTTTATAGCGTCTCATGTGATTGTTTTGACCGACCCTATCACCATAAGATATCTTGTGGAAAAGAAAGATGCACAGCTTAGGCTAATTAGGTGGATTATGCTTTTACAAGAATTTGATTGTGAGATAAAAGATAGGAGGGGTTTCGAGAACCCGTAGTCGATCACTTATCTAGGCTAGTGGTACATGATGCAAATGAATTCACCATTTCTGATTGCTTCCCTAATGAACAATTATTTAGGGTCCAAGAGGAGCAATGGTATGCAGACATAGTGAACTATTTAGTGACCGGAGAAGTGCCTGGGGGGTGGAACAAGAATGATAGGGATCATTTTCTATTCAGGGTCCGATTTTAGATATGGGATGACCCATATTTGTTCAAATATTATTCGGACTAGATTATTAGACGTTGTGTTCCCAATGAGCATTTTCGAAGTTTTCTTTCTTTTTGCCATGATCAATCTTATGGAGGACACTTTAGTGGAAAAAAGACCACTGCGAAGGTTCTTCAAAGCGGATTCTATTGGCCGACCCTATTTAGAGATGCCCATGAATATTGTAAGCGATGCTTGCATTGTCGACAAATGGATAAAATAGGTAGGAAAGACATGATGCCACTCACCTCTATCATTGTTGTGGACATGTTTGATATGTGAAATCTTGATTTTATGGGTCTGTTCTCGAATTCATTTGGGAATGAGTATATTCTTTTGTGTGTGGACTTTGTGTCAAAATGGGTAGAGACCGTTCCCATATGGACTAATGATTCAAAGGTGGTGGTGAGATTTTTACAAGAGAACATCTTTGCTAGGTATAGGGTGCCTAGGGCTATCATTAGGGATCAAGGGACCCATTTTGATAATAGGTCATTTGATGCACTTCTTAGGTGGTACTGAGTCCTCAATCGCATGGCAACCCCGTGCCACCCACATACTAATGGTCAAGTAGAGGCATCGAATAGGTAAGTCAAGCAGATTCTTGAAAAGCCCACAAATAGGAATAGGAGGGATTAGGTGGATAAGTGGATTGATGCACTTTGGGTCTACTAGATGGCTTTCAAAACCCCTTTGGGAATGTCGCCCTATAGGGTGGTCTTTGGGTGTCCTTGTCATCTCCCCATTGAGCTCAAACATCGGGCTTGGTGGGCCATTCAGACCTTAAATTTTAATGTCACAGCCATCGATGAGGAAGCAGAAACTTAGCTTGAATGAATTGGAAGAGATTAGGCTGGAAGCATATGATAATACTCGCTTGAGCAAAGAATGTGCCAAATTCTTCCATGATAAACTCATTAATAAGAAACAGTTTTCTCTAGGTCAAAAAGTGCTAATTGTATGATTCCTGCCTTCAGTTGTTTCCCAAGAAGTTACGGTCTAGGTGGGTTGGTCCTTATGAGGTGGTTAGAGTATTCTCACATGGAGCGGTCGAGATTAAGGATCCCACCAAAGACCAAGTTACGGTAAGTGGGTATAGATTGAAGCCCATGTTTGAATTATCAGGTGAAGAAGACGTAGAGTGCATCTCTCTCCACGAGCCTCCTCGCTCCAGCTAGTTATGTGAGAAGATTCTTGTACATATGTGCATAGTGTAAATAAGTGTGAGTTTTAAGGTGTGAAAGAAAAAGAAGAAGATTAAGAAAAAGAGTGAAAAAAAGAAGGTTTGAAAATTTAAAAAAAGTGATGAAAAAGTAGAGAAGGAATAAAATACGTGAAAGAAGCAAAAGAGAAAAGAGAGGTTCATGGAAAAGGAAGAAAAAAAAGAAGAGAAAATTCATAAAAAAAAGAGAAGAAAGTCTTGAAAACACAAGTAGAGTGAAAAAGAAGAAGAAGAAGAAGAGCAGGGAGGCAGAGATTTGGCATAGTGCCCCCATGCCGGGGGGCATGAATGTGCCACATTTAAAGAAAAAGAAAGCAAATTCCAGAAATTTAACATGGTGCCCCAATGCCAAGGGGCACAACCATGCCCTTTGCAGCAAGACTTTTATGTTCCAGAATTTTGGTACGGATGCCTCGTGCCAAGAGGCACAGCCGTGCCCCCTCAAAAATCACTTAAATCGGTCGAATTCCTTCATCTTACTTACTTCTTTGTCCACTTTCCCGAAATTTTCTCTCTCTACTGTGACTCCCTCACTCTCTACTCGCTACTCTCCCTGTCATTACCCACTCAAATCTCACCAAATTCACATTTCTTACTTCAATCTTTCCATTTCCACCACAAATTCTCTCACTTTACCGCCTTTCATCTCCAACTCTCCAACTTTTTCTCCCTAGAACCCTAACCTTCATTGTTGAGGTTGAAGGTGGTAGAGAAAGAAAGTTTGCATTTTTCTTCTATTTGAGCACTCCAGAGGCTTGAATATTCATGGGCAAGAAGAGAGTAGGTGAAGCATCCGAGGGACCATCGCTACCTGAGAAGTCATCCAAAGTATCCTCATATCAAGCACCTTCACGCACCAAAGGTACAAAAGACGCTTATCCTTTGATGTTGCCTCCTAGAACTAGAGGATTAACATTTGTGAATAATGAACAAAGGTCTAAGAATGAGAGTCTTAGTGTTAGAAAAATAAGTGAACAAAAGTTTTAGCACATTGAGTCTTTGAGACAATTGGGGATGTTAGATGATATTGTGGCTTTATTGAGGAATTGGGCTGGTTGGAATATGTGGAGCTGAAATGTGTGCCTATGACCAGCTAGTAGTTGAGTTTTTGAGTTCGTTAAATATGGATTGGGTCGGTTCGCATAGAGGTCAGGAGATCCTTATTACCTTTCGTATGTTTAACGTGGATCATAAGTTGAGTTTAAGAGAATTCAATAACTTACTTCACATCCCAATGCATTCGAATTCCTTTCGGGATGTGCTAAGCCGATGGCACCCCGATCCTATCTGGTTGAGCATAACTTGCTCAAAACGAAAATCTTATGCAAACAACTTAGGGTGGCCCCGTATGTATGACCCTAGGCAAGCTAAGGCTACGAATATTTACAATGTTAACATCCGTTACTTGCAGAATTTGATGGCTAACATTATTTGGGAGAAACAATAGCTAGAATGTTTGTAGGAAAGCGGAGTTATTTTTGATTTGGTGTGCCTTAACTGGGAGCTACGCCGACATTGGTGCATTCATCAATTATCACCTAGTGGAGGCGGCTAAGACGACCCATGAAAATGTCATTAGTGTGAGGGGTACGATCACTGCGATAGCCCAAGCTTTGGGGCATAGGGGAAGTTCGGCAGCCTCAAGCCTCATTTTTTGGGAGGGAGTTTGAATATAGCCACCCTAGCTCATATTATAATCATTGATACAAAGAGGGGCATTAATAAGTATCCTCACCACGAGCAAATCCTTCTCACCTTCCCCGAGGTTACCCGCACCATAATCTCAAAGAAACGAAACTGGAATTGTGATCACATGATAGTGAGCGAGGTGGTAATGTCCTGTGAGGGTAATGAAGATGGAGAGGAGGGTGAAGAAGGTAGTGAAAATGATGATGATGAGGAGGGCAAGAGGTCCAACCACGTGGGGAGCCTCAAGGAGAAAAAGAACCTGCTCCACAACCACCACCGCAACCGCAACACCCATACTTTGAGATGGGGGCTCCGCCTCGACATCCCATATGCCATTTGATGCTAGCTTCCTTCAGTCTTTTGTGAGCCTTTAAATGGAGGTCACCGGGCTCGGTGAGGGTACACTGAGATGCGCTAAGACATTCATCGGATGTCTACGCATATGGAGTCCATTGATGAGGGAGTGGCTTACTTTAGGGGATATGTGGAGCGCTAAGAAGAGAGGGAGATGAAACGAATTCAGCATGGAGAAGAACGGGCTATGAGAGAAGCCCAACAGTACGAGGAGAGGAGGTCGATGAATGAGCTCATCTGGCAGCAATCCGAGGCTATCCGCCAATTGGAGCGACATTACCACCTTTTCCCGGACGATTAGGGGAGTTCATTGACATTCACACTGTTTCTTCCACATTTCTGGCTGCCACCTGGGCCCGACGGCCTTAGTGATTGTGAGTTATTTCCCCCACCACTCCCTCACTCTTTATAGTTTCTTACATTTTGAGGGGTCATTTGCATTATGAGGGGGGCATCTCAATTTGGCGAGTCATGTGCATATGAATTCTTTCTCCGTCTCCCTTTATTATAGTGTTTTGTGGATTGATGGCCGTTTGAGGTGCACTTTGGATGTGTTGGCCATGTGATGGATATGTGTGGTGAATATTGTGATCTATATCATCTACATGTGGTGGATTTGATTGCGGTGTAATGAGCACTAAGGAACATAGGCGTTGTACATATATCATTTTATGTTTGCATTGTGGTTTTATGTTTGCATTGTCAATATTTTCTTCTCTTCTTCTCCATGCTTATTCCATCTCAAGGTAATCTCTGTCCCTCTTCTTGTAGATAGTATATCCTTTCTTCTTTTGTTCAGTCCTTTTCTTGATTAGAGCGTCTTAGTTCCCGCGATGAGGACATTGTGGAGTTTTGTGTGGGGGTGAGGTGTCCATTTGTACATTTTTTTTTTCAAAAATATTGAAAAAATCAAAAACAAATCTTCTTTTTATTTTGGGTTTTATGTCCTTTCTTGGGTGGTTGCATTCCCATGTGCTAGGTTATTGAGTTATATGTAAATAGGGTTTGCATGACGAGATGTCTAGTTGAGGATGTATGTTCGTTGTTTCACAATAACCCCATCTCGTACGCGTGATCTATGCCTATCTTGTTCACTTTATCGTCAATTCATAGGGTCTTATTGTTAAGTTGGCATGTAAACTCTTTGTCTGTTGAAGTGCCTTCTAAGCTCTTGAAAAAAAAAAGAAAAAAAGAAAAAAAAAGAAAGAAAAAGGAAGTGAATAAAAACCCGGACACTAATACTCATAGCCACCATCTTTATTTCATATCTTTAATTGGCTTAAATATGTGCTATGTTACTTGATTTCACATACGTTTGGACAATGAAATAAGTGCTTTGTACAATCGAATAAAACTCCTTTTTAGGGAAGGCTCGGACATTTGTAAGTCAAGCGGGTTTAGGGGGCGTGTGTTCTCATTTTTGGGGAAAAAACAGAGCAAATAAGGCAATTGGGCAAACAATTAGAGATCCTGACGATGTTAGCAATGTGATCAATAGGGATTGATACACATTAGCACATGTACCAAGGTATAAATATTATTGTATATTGAGTGTACAGGGGAAAAATAAGACTCGAAATGCTTCTTTGGACTTAGATGTTTTCTGATTGTACATTCTATTTGTATTAAGCTTGGTGACTTGGTTGTTTGGATGTCATAGTTATCAAAGTCATGTACATAGTTTTCTAATTACTTGCACATATGTTCATGTTTTGAAAGAAAAACCAAAAAGATGTTCCTTTGTTTTTGAAATGATTTTTGTGGGTATTTCACTTTAAAACCCTCACGAGACCTCACTCATTCATTTAGGGAACTGAGAGGTTTAAAAGGCTTGTTGCATACCCTAAATAAAACGGTTTCACCTATGAAAAGGCGAAGTCCTCATGTCTTACTTGAGGACGAGCGAAACCTAAGTGTGAGGATGTTTCGGTGCTCAATCGGACATAAATTTTCACTTATTATTAGATTTTTGCTCTTAAATAATCTTTAAAATTAGTTAATTAGTTAAATTTTGTGTTTGTAGGGTAAAATGAGAGAAAGGCCCAAAAAGGAGGCCAAGCCCAACCCAACAAGGGGAAGAGGTCCAGGAGCATGCCACAAATCCAAGGTCGTGTCGTCAGTTCAGCAAGGGCGTGCCAAGAAGAAATTTTGCAGTGTCGTGGATAGAAATTTGGCACGAGTGCCCCGTGCCGGGGGCACAGCCGTGCCAAATTTTGTATTTTCATTTTCCTTTATTTTAGTTAATAATGCAAAAAGAAAAGGGGGTAGAACGGAATTTTAGGGCATTCTGCATTTTTTCAGTAGCTTTTGCCTGTAGCAAACTCTTTTCTCTCTCTTCTCTCCTCCATGAATGCAGACACAAAAAGCTTAAGCTTTAGTGAGATTTAATGGAATATTTCTCGATTTCTTCCCCCATTAATGCTTAATCTAACTTTCTCTTACTTAAATTTCTGTAAAGATTCAATTGTTTTTATCACCATTACCCCCAACCATGGGTATGATGCTTGAGGATTGTGGTAGGATGGGGTTTGATCCTTAATGGATTGGAAGCCTAAGCCATCCCTCAAAACTCAACATCTTTCTAGTAATCGCTCTTTTTCTTCCTTCTTTCATTGTAACTACTAGGACAGTTGAAGTAGAGCAACTTGAGAATCCACGGGTATTAAGTTCAATCAAGGCATCAATGGAGGTGATATGCTTATTGTTGATCAAGAATTGCTTGATATCATTTGGTAATTTCTTTATCACTTTTTCATTACAATTGTTTTGATTAGTGTAGTTTAGCTTAGAGGTTAAATTTTCTTCGGGTGACTTTTGAGGTGAAGTTAGGTTGTGTTGATAGGCCATGTCGTGCCTAGTCGCCCTTTTCTTACTTGCTATGTGTTTTATAGGTGTTAGAGGTCATTGGTTGAATTTTCTTGCTTGAAGAGTTAGGATAGGGTTATTAAGATAGGATTATTAGATTTGCTTGTTAAGTTTGTTTAGCTAAATTAAAATTTGAGATCACTTCTAGAGCTGAATCATTTGTAAATCGCACTTCTTCCCAGTGAACAAAAAAAGCCCATGCTCATCACTGAAGATTTCTATCAACAGCTCATGTTGGTGTATATAAAGGCTTATCTTTAATTCTTTGACTTGAGATGTGCCTTCATGTGTGGTCACCAATGCATTACGCACTTCTTTAGTCATTTCACAAGCATTGAGTGCCTTATAATTCTTCTGAACTCTTTAATGCTCTTCAAGGGTGTACTGATCTATTGGCTTCTCCAACTATTAATGGCCAATAGTATGCATGATTTAGATTTGAGCTATTTAAACTATGTTTCATAACTCATAATCTAGATCCATTAGTTAGATTTGCATGAGCCTCTTCCAATTAACAAAGTTAGATCCAAAGCATAAAAGTGATCTTTACATCAATCCATCTTTATTAATCTCAACCATTTTTGGGAAGACACAGATATTTACTCACTCAATAGTTAAGTCATAAGAGATGATACTAGCTTTGATACCATTCATTGGTCCCAAGTAAGCCACTTCACTGTAAAAACAAGGGTGAATAGGGTGGCAGCAGATAAGTACAATTCTAAACTTAAACACAAAATAGTTTAAGATATATAAAAATCAAGGACATGAATAAGAAAATCATAAACACTGACATAGAATACCAAGGGAATTTAGCAATTGAGATTAAAAAAAAAGTAAAGCATATGGAGTTTGTTCGCAAGGTTTACCCTCTACTGGCTACATCCTCCCTAAGGTTGAAGCCTCAGGATTCAACCAACCTGCATTAATCTGCTTTGAGATAATGCAATCTACGAGCATCCACCGAATGGCCTTCACTATGACATATCCTTCGAGAACTCTCTTCAAATGATTTCTCCTAAGTGCCGACTTAGGACGGATGACATTCCCTATTAACCTTTATGCTCACAAGCAAGATTCTCCCAACCTTTTGCCTCGAAAGGATTGTCAAATTTGTAGAGGGTGATTACAATCATTTGAAAGTCATCCAATTAGTGACACTTAGAATATGATTAACTCTTTCTGGTATGCGTACTTTGCTTCTCTAGTAAAGATCTCTATTTATAGGAGTTGAGCATTGGGTCGTTCTAATAGGTTAGAAATGGTAGTCATTGGATGCTTTTAGAATATAGAAATATTCACATCAAAAATATGACCCTTTTAGCTAGTAGCAACTATGCCTTGAAATCAAAATTATAATATCATGTAAGCCATATATTTACGTCACATTAAGATAATTCTTCAACATCTATACAACAACAACACCACCTCCCAGTGTGGGTTTCGCTTTCATGGATTCTAGGGAGATTAAGATGTAAGCAACCTTACCTCAACTGGCATCCCTGTCTATAGAGAGGCTGATTTCAAAAGACTCATAAAGCAAGATTTTGTGAAAACATTATATAGAAGAAGGATTTTATGAAAACATTTTATGGAGAAACTAAGGATAAGCAGCGGAGAATG
>NCQT01065688.1:16803-28208 GCA_002740465.1 Stenocereus thurberi
GACGAACCTATGTGTCTACCATAGTCTTGAAAAACAAGGGAAAATATTGTTAATGATAAATTATTCATTGTAGAACTAGAAAAGCAAAAGTATTGCTATTCATTCCTATTAAACATCGAAGGCAATAGCTTTTCCTATGTTTAAAAAAAAAAGTATTGGATTTCTTTTGAGAAATATATAGAAATATTGAATGAGCAATGGGAGAGAGGAAATATTTACCTACATAGACTAAAGACCTATGTAAAAAATAAAAGTCATCCAGAGGGGTCAATTGCTGACGGATACTATGCTGAAGAATGTTTGGCTTTTTGTGCAAGAGATCTACATGGAATTGAGACAAGAGAGGATCGATTAACTAGTATTAATGATGGTGATGGTTACAAAATTTGTGAAGGTTTATCGATATTTTCTCTAAAATATTGTCCCATGTCCAAACAGAATGACCAATAGGCCGATGATTACCTGAGAAAACAACGACATGGATATGTGCCTTTTAGTTGTGATGAAATTGGGCTTTATATCGAGTAAGTTTTTTCTTTACTATTTTCTTGTGATACTTTATTATTACTTGAAAAGACTTAGTAATCTACTAATGATGATTATTTACTACTTAGAGCACAAAGAATGTGTCTATAGTAAATTTTCAAGGGAAAAGGGAAATTAAAAATATTCAAAAAGAGAGTTTTGTAAATTGTTTGAGAATAATGTAAGTTCACAAGTTAATTGTCGGCATAATTTTAGTGAATTGAATTGCTAATTAAATTAACATATAATACTTGTAGGTTTCTCATCATCTGCCAAATGATCCTCATGTAGCTGATGATTTTAGCTTACTTAGTAAATATCATTCCTTATGGATGAAGATATTTTCCAAAGTTGCTTGTAATGGGTTCAAGTTTCACATAAAAAGAAGTAGACAAGAATTCTCTAACACTTAATTGTGGTGTTCTTGTTAATGCAACATCTAGCAGATGTGACATTAGGTGTTATGGTGTCCTCACAAAAATCCTAGAATTGGGTTATTGGGTTCTTTTGTTTCGATGCAATTGGGTGGATCCTATCAAACGTGTTAAACAAGATCAATTCCAATTTACCATGGTGAATTTGAAGGCATCATGGAAGATTGATGAACCTTTTGTTTTTGCATCTCAAGCATTACAAGCATTTTACACTCCACATTCTAATGAAAAGAATTGGCATGTTGTGATGACTACTAAGTTAAGATATGGAAGAAGAGAATATACTTGAAATAGATTCTTATTTACCTACAATGTTAATTGACATTGATGTAGATGAAAATGACGCTGACAAGTGTGTAGAAGATCTTGAACCTGCTATACTTGAGGGAGGACTTCCAGAGACTCAATGCGATGGGGATACATCTAATGATGATAGGAGTAGTGGTGAAGATAAACCTTTGGATGATTATGATTAAACATCGATGTGGAAATGACACTGATTGGTGATAACAATTTAACTTTTTTATTCTTTGTATTTTTAGGATGATAAACCCTTTTTTTATGCTTTGGGTTCCCCATTTTGAATTGGAATATTTGTGTAAATTATATTTTTGTCATGTTATGGTTTATATATAGTTGCATCTAATTTTCTAAATTCTGTTGTTACAAATATCCAATATTTTATTTATTTGTCATTTTTATTTGTCATAGGACATAGTAATGTCAAATCTAAGAGATGATGAGAGAAAACATTGGATAAAGATGTCCCAACTAAACGTATTAGCTCAATTTATTATTACATGTTAATCTTCCATACCCTTTATGAAATTTAATTTCAGCTTATGATTTTGTACACAAGATGCAATGAGAACTTTAAATATTTTGAGAATTGTAGTTGAACAACCAATAGACAATGCTCCCCCTCAATCACGGAAGGTTCGACGTGCTCTTTTCCAGTCGAACTCGTCATTAAATCAAGGTGTGCATAATATTTGCTCAATGTATTTACAAGTTCTATTTATCTATTATTGTTCATTTTCTCATTATTATTTTAGTTATTATTTGATGAATTGTATACTGAATAATAATAATAGTCCGTCGAAGTGTAAGATTTACGAAAAAAGCAATAGAAGGAAACGCTTCCAAAGATCTCATAATTAGTACTACTGATGTTGTGGAGCCATATGCTAATGAAAAAGTAAGAAGTAGTTACTTAGACTTGTCATATTAGACAAATGGTACATAGTATATTCAATTCTAAATTGGTTATTTTTTGTTTAATTAGAATCTTGCAATCCTACACATGATTATCCGAGTCGGAGAAGTAAGGAGACAGATGCTTATACATTTTTTGGCTAAAAATTAACTTGATAACGGTAAAAACATACACATGCAACTTTTTTAATTTGTTGCTATTGTTGTCTTTAAGAATTATAATTTAATTTTTTCCTATTCAACAATATTGATTTGTTGAACTCCAATGCTTTTTGAAGGATTAGTAGAAGAAAACTCCTCTAAACATTTTATAAATGGTAGTAGTGGTATAGTGCATTCATCACCAGCATCCAAATGAAATGGTAACCAAACAGTTTTACTTGCCATATTCAACTAACATTGTATTACTTAGTAAATTCATCTATGAATTAATTATTCTCCACCGATATGGATTCATGCAATATAAGGCACGACTATTCATTTTGGAGAAGGATGAAAGCTTCTTCCGCATCATATACTATAAATCAGGTTGGTGCTTGTGATGGCACGAATATTTCTAGTACTTCTAATGACTAGCAAATTTTACTCACTAATTCATTTATAAATTTATTTTCTTTTAGCCCAATCAGATTCTCATAATCTAAAACGTGATTATATATTCAAAAGGAGAAAGGATAATAATACATATATATTATTTGCTATAAACCAACGACACCACCACCACCATACAGTGTGGGTCCAGCTTTCACGGGTTTGCGGAGACTCAGATAGAGGCAACCTTACCTGTACAGGCATCTGTGCCGTAAAGAGGCTATTGTATCTACCATAAACCAACCAGATGCTTTTAATGGTTCAAGTACCTTAAGCTTGAGAAATTCTCTGTTCATCATAAAAATAACGTCCTCGTGAGACCCAACTTCAAGACGGGAGGGACAGGGAGACTAGCATACCTCTAGAAGAGGACAATCATAATTTGTTGGATGCTTAAGGAAATGATAGCAAGACAACGAGTAAGAATGTTTACGCTTATATAATTTTTGATGGATCTTGTTATTCGCAGATGGCACATTGTCTTATTGTTCAATGTTGCCTTTGTCCATACAGAGGAGATCTTACTGGGTTTTTTTAATAACTTTATTTGTTCATAATAAATTGTGTTCATGATGAATGATCCAAGCATAAAAAAGGTTCATGATAAATAATAGTAGAATAGCAACATAATTCTGAATGTGAGAAGTAAAAACATTCAGGTTGGAGACAAACTTAGATTTACGCTAGGTAATCGTTGGGTAAAAAATATACAATGGATTCTTGTGCACAGCTTACAACTTGCTATCTCTAACCAAACATGGAAATGGGATCAACCTGAAATAAGGGCAACCCAAACCTCTATGACGGTCACAAATTAAAGAAAGCTCCAATCGAAATATCTACCTTCTGGGGCCATAAAATCTTATAGATGTTGTTAGTCATAGATGGCATACTATGTTATTGCTTAGTTTTAGCCATTAAGGCCTTTTCAAACAGCAGCTTAAGCTTACACAACACTAACTCTGACATAAAACATGCTCATGACAAATTACAATAGAATAGCAAAATCATTCTAAAGTGACAAGTTGAAACATTCAGGTTGGGGATAGTGATAATGGAGCGGCTAGGAAATTACAACACTACCTACCTTCAGTTGCCTACTGTGCATGTATTAACTCTCTTAAGGGAGTATGCTAACTTTAGAGGAAAATCATCCCCTTCAGACCATACAATCTCCAACACTCTTGCTGGATGTACAATAGAGTAATATGTTAAACCTTCTTAAGCTTGGGCCTTTTTTGTTCCAAAACGTTACGTCATAGGCATGTCCATATTTGTTCCAATAATTTCTTATTGTTCAACATGAAAGCTTTGCCATCACCTCCAGCTTTAAAGTAGCCACCTAACTAAATATAAAACTGGACCTAATTCATAATGAATTCAACTAAATTAAGCATTGAAAAATACCTATTAATCACAAGACTAGCAAATAACTTGGAGTGACTAAATGCCATATGTTCTTTTCATATGATCATGTACATACTCTATAGAGGCCAATGTAAAGCATAAAGTGGAACTAATGCATAAGAATTTTAACAGTCTCTATTCACCTAAGGACATGATAGGAGTACTAATTTTGAGAACTAAAGCCTCAAATCAAACAACATACTAACAAATAGAAACAAGCAATGAATACCCAGTACCTATGAGGAAATGTCAGATACTTGGTCATGGGTATAATTACAATGTTTTGGTGAGCATCGATGGCTGCCTTCTCAACAGCAGCAATGACTTCCCTAGCCTTGCCTACTTTAACCCCAACTTGCCCCTTCTTGTGAGCCACCACCAAAATTGCTCTACACTTTAGGTTCTTCCATTCATTCATCGCCTTTGTCACTCTTCTAACCTATATCATTCAAAACCTATCATACTCATTCATTAAGTCAATTAAAATTGAAAAAATGGCTAGCTAGACCCATCTCTCTAATTCTGCCCCCAATTCAAATGCATAATCCGAAGTTAATTAGTACGATCACTAAAGCGTTTAACACAAATTGACCCAACACAAGGAAATGTTGCTACCTGAAAATGTATCCCAAATTCAACCTTCCAACCACAGTTCACATCACTTCATGTTGTAAGCCAAAATGTGAACCATTTTGCCATTTGTCTATAAATGTTGCTAATTTAAGGTTCGCTATTTTGGATAATGTTCTCTAGTTGTTCGTTACAATAGCTAAGTTTGCTGTATTTGTTTTCTGGTGTAAATAAAAAATAGCAGGGGTCTTAGCATGAACACCACAAAGAAGCATGGTTGCAACAAACTAAAGCCACCAAATACCAATGCATATATCAGTGAATAACAATGGCCAACCAGATAATAATGATGTAAGGAAATTGTCTTCCTTTATATGCATACTTGCAAAGGATCCAAGGATGTGATCATG
Organism: Stenocereus thurberi; assembly: GCA_002740465.1. Classification (NCBI taxonomy): domain Eukaryota; kingdom Viridiplantae; phylum Streptophyta; class Magnoliopsida; order Caryophyllales; family Cactaceae; genus Stenocereus; species Stenocereus thurberi. Next base: position 21,956 of record NCQT01065688.1, read on the forward strand.
CCAATTGACTGCATTGACTTTAGGAAAATGTTGAAGACAGAATAAAACATATCTGAAATGTTGTTGCACACATAGAATACTGTATTTAGTGGTAATTTGTTAATTTATGTCAAATTCATAAATATTTTTACGTAAGTATACAATTCATTTTATTTTTTAAATGGACATACATGGAGTAGGGGTTATCCAAATTCCCTGAAGGAAAAGTGCCAAGACAGCGGTTTAGGGAGACAATAGATACCAGTTAAGGTGGAATAGCTTCAAGATAAAAAGGAAGAAATTCAACAAAATGTGTATTCATGAAGCTCTGAATTCTAGACCAACAATTATTCCTCAAGACCAATGGAGAAATGCAGTTCAATTTTATATAAGTCAGTATTTCAAATAAGTTTCTAATTACATTAACTGTGTCTTCAATGTGATGCTTGTATATACTTTAATATGTGTCTTTTTATACATATACAAAAATATGGCAAGAAACCGAATAAGCTTGAGTTATTTCAGGCTACCCAGAAACCAAAACGGCCAAAAACCAAGCTTGATGGTGCATGTGCTACAGCTCTTGTATGTTACTTGTTCCCTTTTTTGCTTTGATTTTTTGGGGGGGCATTTTCTCTCCAAATCTGGAGACTTCTTCTACTCATTTCCCTTCCGTCGCTATACATGGCAGTTCACTATCTAGCTTGGATATGTTCATCATGGAAATGAAGGTTAGTGATTTGCTAACCAAATACAGTTGGTTCATTGGAGCAATAGGGGTTGTTTACTGTGAAATTTAGTTGGTCTGTTGAGTGGTTTGTGATTGTTTTGTATCAGCTAAAATGGATGTTCATTATTGAGTTTGGGTTTGTTCATTATGTCACTTAGTATTGTTCATTGTCAAATAGCCACTAAGAAGAAGGAAGAACATGGAGAATTAGAACATGGCATAGTCAACTATTAATTCTTTTCTCAAACCCCCCGTAGCAAATTGCGAAAAAGAAGAAAGCATAAGGTTGTACACCATTGTTGCCCATTTTGTTCAAGGTTGCAACAAAGAGACTATGTCAGAGAGTTTATTTAGATTTGTGTAGGAGATGTTGATTTTTTCTATTCGTAGCATGACTTTGATGTTAATTTTAATTTTCGGCAATGTTTTTTAATACTTTTGATGAAGAGGAAAAAACAGAAATAGAGGATGGGTATAGCAGAGAGAGAGAAATAGACACAGAGAGAGAGAGAGAGAGAGAGAGAGAGAGAAGGGGGGAATGAAGAAGCAAAGTAGAAAAAGGAAACCCAATACAGATATCACATAGAAGAGTAGTTATAGTTGGGTTTTATTTATTTTTTTCTCATATTATATACAAAAATAAAAGCCATGCTTCCTTGATTCCTTGTGGCTGAATTGTTAAGGAGATTCCACATAAATAGTTCTCCAAGAGTGACAAAACACATTTCTTTACATTTGTGTGTCTTATATATTAGAAATACTATTTTTCTCTTGTAAAAACTCATTAATTATAAGCTACATAAGCCCCTTTTGTTGGGATTGTCTTTGCATTAGTGAGAAAGAACGAAAATTTTCAGACCTTTACAGTTTGACTAAGGTAGTCACCTAGATTTGAGTACAGTCAGAAAGGACAATAGACCGTCTGAACTATTGTAGGGGTGAACCACCTATGTTTTGTACTATCCATATGGACCTTGGATTTTATACTTACGGGTGTACATAATAGACATTGTTACTATGGGGGTTTAATTTATTTTAGCAAATATTGTCTATCTAATTAAGAATCATTAGTGGAAAAATTGGACTTTGATTTACTTTTTTTTAGCTAGGTGCATTATTTGATTTAGTTAGTAGTGTATTTATCTACGTATGCTGCTATGATATGGAGAATATATGTTTTTCATTTATGTAACCTACTACTATTTTTGCATTTTTATTATATTTGCATTACTTTAATTCCCAAGCTAGATATGGTTTCATCGACTGCTTAATTTGGGCCAACATACAGTGGTGCAGAAGCTTTAAAGGCTTTTAATTTTCTGCACTCAAACAATTTAGAAGTTAACGAGCTTACTATTACTCATGTACTCTTAGGCATTGTGAAATCATACCACTTCAGTAGTTGTGAAAACTTTTCTATAGTTCATGTGATCATTTTTAAGTCTCTACTTGAGCTCTTAATGATTGTTTGTCATATTTTGTTCCTTTTGTTTGAGTTATCTGATGATAATTATGTTACTCGATTTTGTATAATATTATATAAGATGCAATTCAAACAAAATTGGATGAATTACCAAAGAGTTGAAGATCAGATAGAGCCATGCCAAATAAGATATATGAGGAAATTTTTGGTGAAGATAAAAATAGCTATGGAAAGACTTATGGGTTAGCTATTAAGGTGCCGTATTCTCATGACAAGAGTTGTGTAATGGCCATAGAATGAGAAAACAGAATAAAGGCAGAGGAGGATTTGAAGAATATGACAGTAAAATTACAAGAGATGGAAGAAAAAGTTGCAAGCACTTAGCATAAGGAAGAAGGGGCAGTTGATTGGGTTGGAGGAATGATGGGGGACTTAATTTTACTTAAGGCGGTGCCTAAAAATCTTTTCCACTAATACATGAAGTACTTTGACATTGGGACTTATATATATTCTTTGGGGAAAAACATATAATTGGATAAGTATTTATATAACAAAATATTGTAATGATGTCAGTTTCAACTTAGAAGAGGAGAATATGGAAGTGTTGAGGATGAGGAAGTTGATCATTCTTTTTGGTAAGAGTTTGGGTAGGATTTTCTATTGCATGAGAAAGGTTCACCTTTAGGTCAAGATGAATTTATGTCAGATAATGAGGATCAAGATCTGTGACTTACCATTTGAATGATGTTGGACATTTGTTTGATATTAATTACTAGTAATGGACTCATTTAATATTAGATACTACTTTCTTGTTCTTCTTAATCATGCACAGTTTCTAGTAATTTTAGTATAACAATCTATTTTAGATAAATGATGTTGAACTCCACACGCATTATCATCAATAGTTATATATATGATTGAAAATTATTTATTGCCTAATTACATAAATGTTTATATCCTAGTAGTCACATGCTTGTACCTTAGTTATTAGTTTGTATATGGATATGGTGTGCATGATAGAAGTTAGTCTAAATGGTGATGTTTACCCCCAATCCTAACCCCCAGCATTTTAAAAGTAAGCTATCTTGACTTGGGCACATAGCCTGTGAGATTTTAAGCGTTAAAGACTAATTTGTCATTAGGTAGTCTCATATTTTCTTTCACGTGTGTCTCCTTTGTGATTATATCTTTGTAACTTGTTTTGAATCTCTTTAAAATCACATTTAGCATATGCATTATGGTAAAACGATAGAGACATTTACTTATTTTGCAAGCCATATAAGCCAAAATTGCTAACCTTAGTTTAATGTTTTATCCTTTGTTAACTCTTTAAGCATTGACCATTTTCATTTGTGATGAACCTTCATTTTAGCCCTTGCCTTAAACACATTTCCTATACCCAAGCCAGGACTAGTGGAGCAGTACTTCAATATAGTTAGGTAGTGTTGGGTAATTATGTATTTGATGATTTATTTCGGATTTGTTTGCATGGTAAGTAGATGTATTGGTATGACCATTTGGGAAATAAGTGGTAGTCTTACCTACCATTCATTAATTTTTCTTTCAAAAAAGGAAAAAGAAAAAAACCAAGGAATTGAAAAATTTAAAAATATTGTAAAAAAATTAAAAACTCTCAACTATAAAAAAAGGAAAAAAATATTGCGAATAAGAGTGTTTAGCATAGTTTTGTATACTGGACATTTATTTTAACTTATTCCTAATGGTTGCTGTTGGGGCTTATGCCTTATTTTGGAATATTAGAAGAGTGCGTGGGGTGTAATTAATGGTTGCTCAGTCGTCACTTGACTTTTAGCTCCTTATTTCCCAAATCACTTTCTCCCTATCTAACCATTAACGTTATACCCTATTAAAACCCCTTCTCAGTCCTATTGATTATCTTGTTGCATTTTGCATTTGAGTGGTGGAGAATTGAGAATTGAGAATCTTAGCAAGCTTATAGTAGGTTATATGATTGGAAGAGAATTAAGTTTGTACAGATTTTCTAAATAGGCTAGAAGACTGTGTATAGATATCACCAGTGGAGACTAAGAATTTCTTAATCTGTCTATTTTTTTTTATGCGTGATTTAATGCTTAGGTTACTTAAGTGATGTGGTTGGTTGGAATTGATGCCTTTATTTCCCCAGTTTTTTGCACATGATTTTTTTTAAAAAAAGTATTTTAGATTTTTTTCTTTTGGTATGATTTTGTAACCATATTTTCTGCAAATTCTTATGAGACTATACTGATTCACTAGGGATGACATAGGGGCCTAAAGGGCTTGTTGTGCATGCTAAGTACAACCGTGATTTCTATAAAAGTTAGCTAGGATTTTGGTTTTCTTTTTCTAGGACTTTTAGTTTCATTTTACTCAAGAACGAGCAAAATTCAAGTGTGGGGGCATTTTTACAAAGATCAACTATTCAGACATTGTACATAGAAAATAGGAGAGTTTGGAATTGTGATATACGGTCGAGAGTTGTGTTACGTTTTAAATTGTCTTACCGCAAGTGTACCGTGTCAGTTATAGCTACAACAGCAAGTATGGGTCGTGTCTACAAAGAACTCGGTTTCAACCACCGAACCAATATGTAACACTCTATTTAGGCCAGAATCTACTAAAATGGATTTTAGTAAGTAACAATTCTATTCTGCTGAAGAGTACTGCTGTTATCTAAATCAATACTAACAAGGGTCCTGGATTGGGGTTCACCACACTATTGTGCTCCTTATATTATAAACTAAGGAATGTAATTCGACCCACGTAGACGACTGAAATGGAATGGTTACAAGTTAAGCACATCTATGCCTTCTCTCAAAGGCCATTAGACTGGTCAAGCTATTCTAGTTATCTATTGTCATGAAACCAGAATCACAAAACCACAAGATTGAGTAACTCTTAATTCCCAATTGAAACTCTAACTGTTTTCATGTTAAGAAATCCAATTGCTCACAAAGTAACTCCAGATAGAGGATTTAACTTTCGTTAATCTCCTAAATCCCAATTATGAACATGAATACAACCCTCTCAGGCAATTCATCGAACATCTGGTATGCTAAGTGAGATTTCAATTATAACATGGGCGTTTATTCGCAAAACCTAGAACATGGTTCCAATTCGCGCAATATGGGCTACGCCCAATCTAAGATAACAAATTTAGCCTCTAATCATCATTTTAATCACAACCAAAATCAAGAGCGCGAACATGATTAAAATTATTAACTTTGAAATAAAACACCAAAGGAAAAAGGCAAAGGAACGTACTTTTTATTAGCTGTAGCAAAAATCTACCAAATGCATAAATCGATTCCAATCCAATGCCTTGAAATCAACAATAACAAAAATAATCTAAAGAAAACCTAAAGTTGTCGTTTTCGAGAGAGAAGAAGAGAGGAAAAACTGCATAACCCCCAAATTACAATGCGCCCTGGTAATAAATCGAGAGGCACTAAAGTGGCACGGTGCCATCGTGCCACATGGCACGGTGCCATCGTGCGACTTTGCTGCCCCGCCTTTTCTCGTCTTCTTGGGTGGCATGATCAGCCTGCCTGGCGTGGTGCCCCCATGCCACTTCGTTTTGGCTCAAAATACACCTTTTTGGCTCCTGTTTGGCACGACATTAGCTTGTTTTACTTGTTTCTTCCAATCGAACTTCTGAAAACACAAAAATAGATCATATAGGTAGATTTGGGGTATAATTAACCTCGATACTCTTGAAGTTTTATCGAAAATCGTCGAAATGGGGGGTAAAACTCGAGTCTAAATGAGGTAAAATATAGGTTTATCAACTCCCCTATGGTTATCTCTCGCTTGTCCCCGAGCAAGACTGAAATATGAATGAACCGATAGGGGGTTAAAAACCTCTAATCGCTCGCCTCCTCAGGCATGGCCAATGGTAGATAAGTCAAATCAAGCATAGGTGTGCATAACTAATAGAGCAATTCGAGGCATAAATATGTAATTTCAAAACTCATTTAAAAACATTGGGAAGACCACATGTTCAACTCGGCATCCAGTCATACCATATCACACCCTTCCCTAATCAAGACGCATCCAAATAAGTGATGGGATAGAAGGCCTAGCAGTGACTCTCATAGGAGAAACAAAGCAAATGCACTCCC
>NCQT01065696.1:3086-13566 GCA_002740465.1 Stenocereus thurberi
CTTTTTATAACTCATTTCAATCCCTTTTTGGACTCAAAGGAGGGTGTGTAAGTAAACTGAAGGTTTGAAACGTGCCAAACTTACTACCATTCGAAAACTGTAAGCATTTGGCTCATTTATACAATAATGAGGTTTCTTTGTAAGCTTTCAACGTAAATATTTCTTAAACAGGATGAAGTTACTGGCTTATAACTAAAAACTTAATAGAAACTTAAATAAGCAAATAGCATACAATCAGTTAAACCCATAATTAGCCTTGAAATGGCCCCTTTCAAGTTGTTTAAATTCCTTTAAACAAAAGAGCGGTCATAAACAAACTGATGTCTTAAAATAATTTTCGAAATCACTTTTACCTTGCTTTTAAACTCCCTAAACCTATCGACTATTCAGTCGAGTCACTAACTAAGTAGTTCGATGATTTAGTATGTCTTATAGGCTACCAGACAATTGGTAAGTACTCAGAAGCATTCAAAATCGCGAAAACATGCATTTAACAACCTTTCTTAAACATGTCTGCATTTCGAAAACTGTTCAATTAATGTCACTTAGCACATTGAGGGAAAAGGGCTTCACACATAGCACATTCATACACTTCATATCACCATTCATTAAGCCACACATGGCCTCGCGATCCACACGATTGCGGCAATTCATAACCCTACCTCCCTCCTCGCACAGCACCGACCACAAGAGCCTCAAACCATTCAACAGTTCCACCTCAAACTATCTAACTACCAAGTTCGGTTCAATATTGACATGTACAAACCAATAATATATAGAACGATCATAAATAAGTATGACATTCATGCGTAATAGTCAACTTAGAATTTTAGGGTATACTAAACTGATACAAATAGAGACTTCAAGCGACATTTACTTTCCAGTTCGCAAACCATTGATCATAGGCATAATATTTCGTTGCAACTCCTACAAATAAACTGCCGATGCACCCAAACTGATTTAACGTTGACCCTTTAAACATTATTCAGTTCATTCCATAATCATTTTAATCACTCGGCTAGCATCCTTAGGCTTCAAGCACAATTTAACTAATCACTTTATGACAACATCCTTTTGTTAAACATTTCTCCAATCTGCCAGGTTATTAAAATTCAGCATCAATTCGATATGCATTTAGCCTAAATCAATTCCGAACTTACCAATTGTCAATATGAATACTAATTCCCAACATGATTTCCACGCTCAACTTCAACATATTCTAGCTAATTGCGATAAAAACCTTGAAATTAATAGTAATTTAGGAGGAAGGGAACCCTCACCTCTGTTTCAAGCTAGAGATTCGAATCCAAGGCTGTTGAGTTAACTTTCGGTGTTCAAACAACTCCAAACCTTCGACTCTTGCTCACCCACGCTCGAACCAGACCCAAATCGTGCCCAATTCATGCCAACCAAGCCCTAAATTCAACCCAAATGCTCACCCACTGTCTTAAACTCATGGTTGGTGCTTGGGGCCGTAAACTACCCCTAATTTACAGAAGATCCAAAGTAATTAGAGGCAGAGTTGCATAGCCAGGCATGGGCATGTATTCAATGCTTCGAATGGCTACCTAAATCCACCAAATTTGTGGTGAAATCCTTCAAATTGTGCCAAGATTTCACGATCGCTAAAGGTCCGTTTGATGATAGGGAAGGTTCAGTGAATGAGTTTTGCGGTTGTGGGCCGAGAAAGCTGCTCGAAATCGAGCTCTTGAGGTTCACACATGGTGAAGATGCGAGGGGAAGAAGGAGAACAGAGAGGGGAGAGGGAGATGTCGAGTAAGGGGTTATGTGCAGGAGGGGAAAGGAGAAGAGCAAACCGGTGAAATGACTAATATACCCCTCCCTCCTTCCTTTTTAATCCAAACTGCTCAGTGGTTGTTACTACTGGCCCAATTCATGTCCTGAACTCTAAACCCAAATCTATAATATAGTCTTTCATCAACTATTTGCTCCCAAATATGACATGGTTCGATTTAATAAACATCGAACTGCTCTTAAGGTTGACAACTTAATCGAATTTGGGTTCCTAATTGATTTAGTACTCGTTAATAACCTTTAATAACGCTTATTAAAAATCATCGAAAGATTTTCAAACTAATAATAATATTAATAATAATGATCAGTGACAATAAGATCCTTTTTAATAAAATTAGCGTTCATATAGGCACGTAGAAAATAATTTTCATCCACATCGCTAATAAAATACGATTTTTATAACATAAAAAGGCATGACGAATGGCTCAACGAAAGGGCCTTACAGTCTTATGTAGCACTCTTCTTGGTTGTCTGAATGGACAAGATGATGGCTAGCTATTCATCAGGCCATAATCCCTTTGCATCATCCAACCTATTCTTGAGTGTGTTTAAGACCTACTTCTTGGTAGACTTAACTTGGCCATTTGTTTGGGGTTTAGCGATAGCTATAAATTTTACATGAATGCCATAGTCAACATAATAATCACTTACCTTGTTAGTGTCAAACTGATGGCCATGCGTAAGGACTATTACCCTTAGGACCCCAAGCCTTATGATGATCTTGTTCTGAATAACTTCTGAACTTCCCTTTAATGATGGATATCACAACTTCCCTTCCACCAACTTAGTGAACTAATCCATAGCTATAAAAAGGAACTTGCATTGCCCTACTGCCTTTAAAAAAGGACCTATTATCTCAATGCCCCACTTTGCAATAGGTAACGGAGAATGCATTGTTATAAGTGGGGTGGATGGATGGTGGTGTGCGGAGCAAATTACTGGCACCTATTGTACTTCTTTACCACATCTATTACATTCTATCAGATTGTTAGCTAGTAGGAACAACCCTTAGGACTTTCATGGCTAGGCTTCGACCTCTAATGTGTGATCCACACTCTCTTTCATGTATCTCTTCCAGGATCCTTTTGTCTTATTTAGGAGTACTGCACCTTAATAGAAGGAGTTAGGAAGCTCTATATAACACAACCCTTCATATGGCAAGAACCATTTAGATCTCTTCTTGGTATGGGAAGCCACTTTTAGGTCTTGTCGTAGGGTTGCATTATACAAGAATCCTATAAGGGGATCCGTCCATGTCTCACTCCTGTTTGTCCATGCTAAACCCTTTGTGTCAACCATCTGTTCACATGAGATCTCCCACTGGATTTGTTTTGGGTGACTGTTTAGGAAAGTGAGTATTAACAAGGCATCGGCTTGTTGGTTCTTCGATTAGGGAACATGTTCAATTTTGAACTTTTTAAATATGGTGGACTTCTCCCTTACATTTCCTAAGTAAGAAACCCTGGTTATATCCTAAGCTTTATGTTCCCCTTCTACTTGACTCAGCATAAGTTGGGAATCATATAAGGCTTTGAGATGTTCTAACCTAGTACATTGCTAATTTCTATGGTGGCCAATAGGGTTTCATACTCATCTCTTTTTTTTGATGCCTTAAACATGAACTTTAACACATGCTCACATGTACGCCCTTTGGGAGACACCACAATCAGCCATTCTCCGCCTTCTCCATTAGTTGTCGATCTGTCAACATACAACATCTGTGATTTACTATCTTCTACTCGTGGCTCGTACAAGATCGACCACTCTGCAATGAACTTTACAAGGGCTTGGGCTTTGATCACCCTTATAGGTTCATAGGTAATCTGATAGGGCGCTAACTTGATATCTCATTTCAACATTCTTCCAGAACTTCCATATCACTTAAGAGTGTTTTGCAAGGGTTGGTCGGACAGGATAGTGATACGATAAGATTCTATGTAAGTGACAGAATTTTCAACTTGCGATCAATAAGGCATATGCAAACTTCTCAATGAGTGGGTACCGCATCTAAGTTCCCACTAAGACATGGCTCAATGGTATACCAAGAGTTGTGATCCATCCCTTTTGACCACTAGAATTGCGGGTACCGCGTGGTTAGAAATAGCTAGTATGCCAATAGTGCTCTTTCATGTGGGGTTTCTAGTGAATGCCACATTTGCATGGAATATTTAAGTGTCTAGGAGTGATTCAAGGAATTAATATGCTTAATGATATGATTCACACCCTTATATCCACTATCATGCTTGGTTTCGCTTATTTAAGAAGTGTTTGCAGATTTTGACCTTATGAGCCCAAAGCACGTGGGCTAAATGATGACTTTAAGGCCTTGTAGATCATAGAAGATAGAAATAGAGGCTTGAAGACACCTAACATAGAAACACCGTGGTCAGTGCCACAGTTCAGAAGGTTATATGATGAAGCAGCAGGTGAACCAAGCAAGAACGATACTAGCGGTGAGCACCGCGATCTGACCATGGTGGACACCACAGTCCATGGGGGCCCTCACAATTAGACTGTGGTGGCCACTAGTCCCTCGAATCTACTAGTTTTCTTCGTAGTTTTCCAAGTTCTAGGCATTTTGGATGTTAGTAGCTTTGATTTTCGTGATAAAATCTCAGTTTGACTTCCTTCCTTAGCCATCTATCCATTTCCACCACCATAATCCAATCATATGGATTAGGTTTTAGATTAGATTAGAGGAAGAAAGAGCGAATTGAAGTGAAGATCTTGCAAGGATTCCATACCGGGTTTTTAATCGACGGATTCAAGCACGTGCTTTAGCTAAGCATTTCTTTTTTCTTCTCATCTCTTATCTTCTGTTTTCTCATTTTAGGGTTTATGTTTTGTAACTTGGATTAGCATGTTGTTTTTTGATCTTAGATTTATACAAATACTTCTTAACGTTGTCAATCATGTGTTGATCTCCTTGGTATTTTTGAATTTATTGATTAATTTTATTAAGTTATGGATGTTTATTATCTTTTGAGAAATCTGGTCCCTTTCTTACATGTTTTGGGCATTAGATGAAGAACTAAAAGGTGAAATTTGATATTAGAACCCTAGGAGTTGACTTAATTGCATGGAATCTTGAGAACGTCACATCAATTGAGAACCACTAATTTAATGATCACATGTTTAATGAGCCTAAATGCATCAAGAATGCATGGGTGATGGCAACTAGTTAGATTTAGGTATTTCACTTTACTTTGAAAGATGATTGTGATACCTCGATTGTTAGTTTTAAAACAACCAATTGAGAAGAACTGCTTGATTGATATATAGATTAAGAATTGTTTGCTTTGTTTAATTCCTTGATTATTTGTCCATTAGATTAAAGAGTAGATTAATTTAATTTCGATCTCAAATTTTGATCCGCTTAGCTTATCTTTAAGGAATAAAGTCAAGTAGATTAACCTAGTCTGTGAGACAACCTTGATTTTTTACAACGCCATTGTACTTGCAGCCTTATTAAGTTGTTAACGTCGTTGTCGGAGACTGGTGTCAAAAATTGGTTTTTCCCTAATAGGTTTGGCTAAGAATTTTGTTTGTTTTAAAAAAACAAAAAAAATTAAAAAAATTAAAAAAACAATGGCAATTTTCCATTTCCCCCAATTCGAGCATGAATTATTTTGGAGGCACTAAGCATTTGCATGACTTTCTTGGTCAAAGTGGTTATTGTGTGTGTAAATGGGAAATCATGGACATTGTTAATCAGGGTGTGAATTGTGAATTTATCATGCTCTTTTAGAGTATTGGGGTTTTCTTCGTAAAGTGTTGATGAGGTGTGGTATTTGCTTGAGTGGATTGCTTAGGATTTATTTGAGTTTTAGAAGGCCAGTCATGTTTCTAAACATTCTTTTCCTAATCCTTGTGCATTCTATACTGGACCGTGTTATACATCTTTTTGGCGTGAGTTGTTCAATTTTTCTGACCATGCTATAAAATCATGTCCTTTTAATTCATACTATCTTCAACTTGACTTTTCATTGCCCAGGGATAATATTGATATTGTCATGACCTTACCCGATTCATCCTTCCTTTTAGCTTACTGAACGGAGCTCGAGGTAGGTGAGCCTATTTTAGGATAATTGTTAGATTTAGTGTTGTTGCATGTTTGAGGTTGAAAGGTACCTTTGATACGGTGTGTGATCTAGCTGAGGTTCCTTTGGAGGGGAAATGTGATGTGTTTCTACAAGAAGCGTCTCCTAGCCTTGGTTTTGATATTAATGTTTTCCCCAATCACCATGATCATTCCCACGTTTCCCCTCTTTGTTCGCTACCCTCTTCTTCCCTCCAATATTACATTGATGCGCTCATTAATAATCCTCTGGTTTATGATTCTCCTATTGATTTGAGCTATAAGGACAACATATTTAATATGCTTGGTGCAAATATTGATGGTTATATATTCCTAAGTTGCTTTAAACAGCATGATCCATCAGCTAACCCTTATTGTGTATGCGTAGAGGACTTCCCTAGGAAAATCATAGGGACTACATTTTCTAATCCTCCTGNTGGTTTGATCAAGGTTAAGAGGATATTTAAGTCTTTGGTGTCCTTTTCGTTATTGCCTCTTACCTTATGTTTTTTGAATCATGGTCTCAGGAGTTTGACAAGCTCCTACGTGCATTGATGACATCTAATTTGATGAGTAGAGTCTTGAAGTAGTGATGGAGTTGTTGATGCTCCATTTGCCCCAGTGATGAGGAGGCCTTAGCTTAGGTGCACTCAGCACGTAACCTGGTGAGATTCATCCCTTTTATTTCCCCTCATCCTTCTCCTTGTTTATTTCCTTCGGATAAAGCATTATCTAATGATGGGGGAGGGATAGTTTCATGTTTTCTATTTTAGATTTTAGTTTGCATACTAGTTAGGTAGGACTGACCAGGATCGGTTAGCTCATCCAAAAAACTTCAAAGGGGCCTAGAATTTTTAGATTCGATCCCGGAATTGGTTGGGAATAGGTCCAGAACCGGGTACCCGATTCCTAGTTTTTTCCTATTTTGTTTTATTTCATTTCATTTAAGTTTTAGGCTTATGGTTGTGACTTTGTTTGATAACCAATACATTCAACAAGCTTGCTGATCAATCATTCAAAATCAAATTTAATAGAGTTGCAATTAGGCATCTACGATGCATTAAACTCTAATTGGTTAGCTAATAAATAGCACTTTGTTTCATCCGAGCATAAAAAAGTTGTCATCTTCTCATAGTGTTGTACACTAACAAAAAGGTTTAGTCATCTCAAGGTATAGTTGGAAATCATGCCAGCGTTGAGAGAACAACACCTTATATCAACGGATAACCGAATAACTCAGATATTTTTGCTAAAAAAATTTTTTTGGATCACGTAACTTGACAACGGGTCCAGTACCAATTTATATTTTCAGGACCCGACTCCCTACGCAGTTGCAACTGGTTCCAGGATTTTGGAACCAGTCTCGAGCCCAGTTTAACTGGGTTTAGGTAAGGACCCGGCGGGGCATATTGGGTCCGGGTCTAGAACCGGGTACCCGGTTTTTGTTTTTTTTTTTTTTTGCTCAGTCTTATAGTTAGGTCATGTAGTACTGGGGTTCCTTTCATTTGCAATGATGTGCCATATTTAAGGTTTACAGTTTTAGGTGCATATAGAGATGGTGCGGATCTATTTCAGATAACCTTCAACGAGGATCCTTTAGGTAAAATAGTTTTCACGTGCTTGACTGACATTTAATGAGTGGCACTTTTGTTCCATCACATGATAATTGTGTATGCGGACCGCGTTGTTTGGCATTATTTGATACTTAAGAAGGACCTTTATCCCATTTACTTGAAGTAGTTCCTTCTTTTGCAAGAGTTTGAAGTTGAGGTAGTAATAAGGGTGGGACAAGAGCTGTGAAGTTCCCTTCTTTGTTGGTTTTTCTTCTTCCCAATGTATAATTGGTGTATGGTCTAGCTAGTGACCTAAAAGAAGCGCTGCTCAGGAGGTAACTTTTTCCTTTCTCTTTGATTTTCTGTACTTAGTTTTTGGTTTTTTTGGTATGTGCTTTTCATGATCGTATTCCCCTTTGTCTTTTTATGCCTTTATACATATGCATTTAGATCAATGTATTGTCTAAGCATAGAGGAAAGATATCTTGCATTTATGGATATTTTTAATGTTTGTCATCTTAGCTTAGGCATGTTTTATTTAAATTGTATTAACATTGCATAAACAATTAGGTGCATGTTTATGTCTATATTTAGGATTTATGCATTTGAAAAAAGTTAAAAAAGATAAAAAAATCTAAAAAAATTCTAAAAAATTGAAAAAATTGAAAAAAAAAACCCTCTAATGATAATTCTCTAGGCAAAATAACTTTCATTAGCTTTAGTGATTTTAACGAGTAGGCCCTTAGGTGTGAAAATTTTTCAAGGTTTTCTGAATGTATTCTATTTTAGCCCTTATCTTGATGGGAAACTTTGTCACCCTGTAGAGTTCTTGACACTAATGTTGGTACATAAGAGTCATTATATGAGCTAACTGAAACTTGCTTGATATCCTGTAGGACTTTGTGTCTTATTTGGACTAATTCATTATATTTAGTCTTATGTTCTTTCATGTGTATGGCTTTTCTATGTTGCATCTCTTGAACTTACCTTGACTCTTGATCAAAATCACATTAGCATGTGCATAGTTGATGATAATATAGAGACATTCTTTCTTTAGTCATTTTAGCTATACAGCCAAATAGCTTATGCTTCTATTACNNGTTTATCCCCTTTGCTAGTACCATTGGGCTATGATCTGCTTCTTATTGTGATCATGTGATATTAGCCTTGGGCATATACTCATATTCTTACCTTCAATCCAAGTCTATAGAGCATCACTTCATTTATGTGGTGGGTAGTTTTAAGGGTAACTGAGTTTAAGGCGACTTTGGTATGTTTGTTTATTATGGGGTCGATCACATTGAGCATTTAGTTTAGTTCACCTCTTGTTCGAGTTATATGTGTGTATATAAATTAGGATATGAGTTGATAATTAGAGACCCTATGTCTTTTAATAATTAAAATTCTCATTTCATTTCCTAATAGATAAAAAAAAAGAAGAAAAAAATAAGGAACAGAAGAAAAAAAACAAAAAGAAATAAGTGGTTGGCATTGGGCATGTAAATAACTTGGCTTCCTTTTTTTTCGATTCACTTCATGTTTGATTCATAGGGGATGTTCATTGTATTGTTGGGGCTTAGAGTATTGGTGAACTTTATAGTTACTTGGCTCCTTGTTAGTTGCTCCCTAGTCACTTGGCTAAATAGCTTCACATTGTCCAAATTCATTAATTCACACTCTTCCCTTAACCCATTAGCCCACATTGCAACCTATGTAAAGCCCTCCTGATTATCATACGTGCGTTGCATTCTTAGTGGTAGAGAATTTGAGAGTTTTGGCAAGCATATGATACATTGTATCTTTAGAATGAGCCTTGAGTGAACCTTAATAATATTTCAAACATATGAATGGGAGTGATCCATGTTTCCTAAAGGTGAGGTTCTACTAATCCATTTAGATCTACTCAATTCCGTGTGCTTGCATGTTGTGTTTAGTTGTTCTCAGGGGGTGATCAAGTTTGATATATGGCTTTTGGTCCCATACTTTTTCAAAAACATTTACCTTCTTCTGATTTTGAAATGTCCTATGTGCTATTTAGGGTCATCATTGATTGGTATTTTTACTTGTGATGTGCTATGAGCTGCGCAGCCTAAGGAGTAGGTTGTGTTTTTCTTTTGAGTCATTTATGCATGTCCCCTTGTTAGTTTATCTTGAGTGGAGCTTTGCTTGGGGACAAGCAAAGGTTTAAGCATAGGGGAGTGATGAACGTCACATTTACATAGAATATTTACATGTTCAGAAGTCAGTTTTTAGAAGTTATTTTAGGGGATTAATGTGCTTAATTGTATGATTGACATCCCTATTTCTACTATTATGCTTGGTTTTGCTTGTTTATGATGTCTTTGGAGATTTTGACATCGCGAGCCTAAAGCATGTGAGCAGAATGATGATTTTAAGGCTATGTGCATCAAAGAAGATAGTAAGAGATGACCAAAGACACTTAACATGGATACACCGTGGTCAATGCCATGACCCAGAAGGTTCCAGGAAGAAGTAAGAGGTGAATCAAGCAAGAACAATGATGGAAGTGATCACCATGGTCTTACAATGGTGGGAACCCTGATGGCCACTGGTCTGCCGAATCTAGTAGTTTTCTTTGCGACTTTTCAAGTTCAAAGCATTTTGGACGTTAGTGGCTTTGATTTCCATAATAAAAGCTCAATTTTACTACCTTCGTTATCTATATATCCATTTCCACGACCTTAATCCATCATCTAGATTAGGTTTTAGATTAGATTAGAGGAAGAGAGAGTAAATTGAAGTGAAGATCTTGCAAGGATTCCATGTCAGGTTTTCAATCAAAGGATTCAATCATGTTCTTTGGCTGAGCACTTCTCTTCTCTTCTTTTTTCTCATTTAATGATTTATATTTTGTAATTTGGATTATCTTTTGTTGTTTAATCTTGAATTTATCCTAATACTTGTTAATTTTCATAATCTTGTGTTGATCTCCTTGGTGTTTTGGAATCTATTAACTTATTTATTACATTCTAGATGTTTATAGCCTTGTGAGAAATGTAAACATTTTCTTAAA
>NCQT01065737.1:10219-21990 GCA_002740465.1 Stenocereus thurberi
GGTTGATTGCGATAGCATGATTCATAAATATAAATAGTTTGTTTTGATGAGATGGGTTCCTCTCATTTATGAAAACTTTTTGGAGATAATTTGTTTTCTTTTCTATTGTTGTTTCTTAAATTTTCTGAACGAATTGAAGGCATTTCTTTAATGGGTTCATTTAATGGATTGAATAAAGGAGGAGAATTGGTTGAAGGAATTTCTTCAACTTTGATACATTTTAATAAACAATTGTTAGAATTTTCTTCCGACTGGGTTTTGTTGAAATTATCTTTAATGGTTTGAAAAGGATTTGAATTATCTGATAAGCTAGATTCTGAATCTAAGCTTTCAGGTTAGATACTGCACGGCGGTGTGTTTGTACAGAGTATTTCTTTTGAAGGAAGATTTTCAAAAGTATTTTGAATTTCTTGCTTTGGGGAAGAAGACGAGGGTTGAATGGAAACTGAAAGACTAATGGAAACAATTGTTTCTTTTGCAAGGAGATTGTACCATAATTTTTGTTTAGTAGCACAAAAGTATTTATTGTAATTAGGAATAGAAATTTAATGGTTGAAATAAAATCATTTAGCCAATCAAAGAAAGGTATATTTTCTTTGATTTTTTAGCTAATTGAGTATAATAAATATTTTTGAACAATTGTTGCATGTCTTTGGAAAAATATGAAAGGAACCGATCTCGGTGAGACCAATTATAGTCTTGATAAAATTCTTTGTCAAGATAAGCTCGAGTAACTTGAAAAGTTTGATTTATAAAAGACATTGATTTAGAAAAATCATTTTATTTAAAATTACTTCCTTTTGAACGCAAACTTTCATTTGAAACTATACGTGAATGCAAAAGAGAATTGTTTGATGTCATGCTAGTTTCATGCTGATGAGATGATAATGACAAGCATGAAGATGATGTAGATAAAGATGTCATGATAACAATGATCTAGACAAGAGACCTGAGATGATTCGCCTCAGGACAATCAACTAGACTAAAGACATTAATCAAGACATAATAACACACAAATATGTACTTATCTCAGACAGAATACTTCCCCTGGTCTTGGATAAGTGCGTCTTAAATATCATACAGATCCTGAGGAAATGGTCTGCCCATTGGATCAGAGTAGGACTCAGTTGACGAAATGTCGTCGACATCGCTTTGATGTTCTAACCATTTCATGAGTTTCTTAAATATAGCCCTCTTCTTGGAACCTTTGAAAGAGGTTGATGAAGGATGTTTGTCATCTTTTTTAACCGATGTTGAGGGATTGTCCATGACTTACTTTGTCCGATGCTTTAAATACCGTTGAACTCAATCAAGATTACATCGCTGATCGAAATTGAATTTCTCCCAGAATTTGAATTTGAATTCGCAAACAATGGAGGCCTAAGGATCATCATGATGAACCTTGTGATATTTGAAATTCCAACAAAGAATCCAAGGAATTTCAAATTCAATTGAAAATATAATTTCATTTAATGCTTTGAATGATTTGGGTTGCTTCATAAGAAGTTGACATCCTGGAACCGCTGGTGAAGGTAATGTGTCTGAGTTGAACCCAAGATATGTTCACCAGTCGAAGAACCAACTTTGAATATATTGATAAGACAGTCCTTTGTCGAAGGAGATGAACCAAGAATTGTCAAAGCTTCTATAGGAGAAGGCTCTAAACCATGCCATTTTGTAGTCTAGGAAATTGAAATGTTGAGGTTGGAAATGGACTCAGAATTTTTGTGTATTCAAAAGGGGACGAACCCCATTCTTTGGATCAGAAGATCTTGAGAATTTGAAATTTGGAGTAAAGAACTTTTCCTTTGTCATCTTTAATATGCTCAATTCGAGCTAATTTGGTGTCAAGAAGTATGAATTCATAAAATCTGCGATTTTTGAATGTATCGGCTTCAGGAAACTGACTTTCTTGGGTGAAGAACATAGTCGAGGTTTGAAGTTTTAGAGTTTGAACAGGTTGTGGTTCAGGGAAATGAGTAAAGGTTATGAATTCAATTTTTGATTTTGAAAAGTAGGAAGATGGTGATTGGGTTTTTGATAAAATTTATAGTTGACAAGTTTGAGGCTTTTGAGACATTTAAGGGGTGGATTTCACAACTTGACTGTATGCTAGAGATGAAAATTCAGTAATACTTTCATATTAATTTTGAATCTTAACCTCAGGATGAGTTCGATGAGTCTGTGTTTGAATTTGGCTTTTGGGTTTGATAACAAAGTCTTGAATAGTAGGAACATAAGATTGAGTTTGCTTACCTTTGTGTGAGTTTGGTTCCATCTGAAATAGAGATAGTGAAGTAAGCTATTTCAAAGAAGTTTGCTAGTGAGTGGAGAAGATGAGAAAACTTCCTTTTAAATAGTAATCGGATTGATGCAGGTTATAACTTAATTGAATAGGACACTATTATTTTGATGCATGTGCCATGAATGAATATGGATCCTGACTCTTAAATGCTAAGTTCTAGTTAAGTATGCTTGTGAATATGCAACAAAGCATAAAGGAATATGGTAGGGATGAGGAGTAATCTTTTGGAAATAGAATAGGATGAAAGTGAATAATATGAATAATTTATGAAATACATCTGATATCTATATTGTTTCATACTGGGCTAATGCCCTTTTGGTTATTTTAAGATTTTGATTCCAATAATTTTCTAATTGAATTAACATTTGGGCTCTATCTAATAAGGCACAAATGTCTTGAGTTTTTTCTTGAAACGAAGGAGTTTGCATCATTTCAAAAGGAGTTATTAATTTTTGGGTGTGGGATTCTTAGCTTCCCATACTAGGTTTGGAAGTCTCTCATCTTTTAATAGTTTGAATATGGCATTTTTGTCCTTTTGTATTAAATTGAGTCTTCTTATAGTTTGAATTTTTTCTTGCTTTAGGATATGTTTTTCATTACTCTAATCATATTAATATTATTAGAAGGGATTGCATCTTTTGGATCAACAAATTTAAAAGAAATATAATTTCTTATAATAGTGGCATGAATACTGTTTTGATCTTCCTTAAAAGGATAGATTTGGGTAATAAAAGGAGTACCAAGAACAACTTNNNNATTTAGATTTTTTACAAGAATGAATGAGTTTTCAAAATAATCGTTTTGATGACAAATATAAATATTAGATGATTCGTATTGAATTTGTAATGGATTTCCATTAGCCCTAAGGAGTTGTTAAGATGTTTTCTCATAATATTGGGATGAAATAAATCTTCTTTGATGCAGTTTTGATCTGCACCACTGTCAAGGAGAGCTACTATTTTTAGCTCAAAATGATCTTGAATTTTTAGAGTAGTAAAATATACCATTTTTTGAAATTAACTTGATTGATGGTAGATAAAAATTTAGAATTCAACTTTCTTTGATTTAAGCTTTGAGGATTATATGAGCGTTTTAATCACACGGGGTTAAATTTGAATATTATCTTTCGAATTTTAGGATTGTGTATTTCTAATTTTTTCTTTTTATTGACCATATGTCCTGTTTTGCCATATTTAAGGCGTATCATTTTTCTGGATATATTCTGTTTTGAATATGACTTTTCCAGATTTAAATCAGATATTTTTGAATTTCTTTTGATGATCAATGGAGTCTTTAATTTTGAAAATTTC
This sequence comes from Stenocereus thurberi, assembly GCA_002740465.1. NCBI lineage: Eukaryota > Viridiplantae > Streptophyta > Magnoliopsida > Caryophyllales > Cactaceae > Stenocereus > Stenocereus thurberi. The sequence continues at coordinate 13,835 of NCQT01065737.1, forward strand.
TTGGAGTTAGTTTCGATAATTTGGGTAAGATTTGATTTATTGGAAGAATTTGACTTTGAATCATAATTTTTTGGAGGATTTGTAATGGATGGTTTATGAATACAAAATGTTTATTTTGGTAACGTGGGATTTTCTAGTTTTTCAAGAGCATGGAAAACCTTCTGGAATAATTCGATTTCCTTTTTGTCATTGTTTCCTAATTTTATTGTAGGAATAGAAGGAATTTCTTTAATAGGTATGCTGAAAGATTGAATAAAGGTGGAGAATTGTTTTCAGGAGTTTTCTTTAGTTTGGAAGGGTCTACCAAATAATTACTAGAATTTTCTCCTAATTGGGTGGTTATTGAATCTAGTTGGGCAGCCATAGTATGTAATATTCGGTTAGAATAATTTTGTTAGATGATCTTGCATGTTTCATTAAATAATTTTTGAGTTTCTTGGTTTTCTCTACCTCCCTCTTGGGGTTTTTTGAATGGAGTGGCAATAACGGAGTCATCTTTGGATACAGGAATGGATATGACATTTAGTGGAGGATGAACAGAGATTATTGATTGCTTTGTAACAGGATTGTGCCATAATTTGGCATGGCGTTCTATGGCACAGATTGAAGGATGATAGTGTGGAATAACAATCTGATACTTTCATAAATATGTATTTAGCCAGTCAAAGAAGGGTATATTTTCTTTGATTTTGGCTAGTTGATTGTAATAAATGGTCTTGAGTAATTGTTGCATGTCCTTAGAAAAATGAGAAAAGAACCATTTTCTATAGGACTGGTTGTAATCTTGGTAAAATTCTTTATTGAAATGACATCTATCAACTTGAAAAGCAACTTTTGTAATTTCATTTAATTCAGAAAGAGCTCTCATTTGAGAAAAGGTGGGTGATGTGGAACGTTCATCCGATTGAGTATCATTGTATATGGCTTCAGGTAATGGAGTTCGATCAATTATTCGACTAATATGGGGTTTCTATTAGTGGATGGCACAGATGAGATTAAGGATCTAGCTAACTGAAAATCTGGAATAATAGTAGGACAAAAAGGCTCACGATATGAACTAAATCGAAGTAAAGGCCTTCTGTCAGAGGTTTCTAAAATAGAAGAAATTTCTTTGATTGTAATATTCCTGGGGGTTCTTGGTTCTGGAATAATAAGTTCTTCAGGTATGGTAGTTTCATCCCACTTTAGCCTTTTAGGGACATAAGTGGCTGATTCATTAATGCAAACTTGAATAAGGATGGTTTCTTCCTTTGTACGAGGAATAATGCTAAATTTTGGATTTAGTTAAGAGGAAAGTAATCTAAAATAGACTCGATAGGTAACCGCAAGATTTTTGGAAAGCTCTTTGAATTTATCTGCCATTAAATAAACATCAAGGACTAGAGTTTGAAGAATCAATAGGTCAGTAAGGTCTAATGAATAATTTGTACAACAATTGAAATAGATTGGACCATTACAAACATTTGATTGAACCATTGCAAGGAGTGAATCTTTATATGTTTTTAATCTATCGTCTCTTAAAGCTAAGAAGACAGAAGTGTCAATTCCTAGCTTAGTTGAGGGTTTAACAGCAGCTTGAACTAGACCAAAATGAATATATCTAGAGCCTTTTTGAAGATATTTATTAGTTGAAACTCTTGATAAAAGTTGAAAGGTTTCATAGTGATAATTTAAACTCATGGTTTCTTCATGAATTTTGATAGAAAATGCAGTTTTAAAATTAAAGGACCAATTGAATAAATAATTCAATGGGTTCAGAAGGGATATTCCATTTGGAATAGTCCCCGGAAGCATGAATATCTTTGGTATGTACTATACTTGACTCTAAAGGAGATGTAGATGATGAAGAGGATGATGATGATAATCATCTAGACAAAAGCCTTCTTAATGATGCTGACATGATGCTAACATGATTAGCCTTAAGATAATCAACTAGACCAAAGAGATTAATCAACACATAATAACACAGAAATATGCACTTATCTCAGACAGAAAAAAAACTAGGCACCTAGCCATGCACTGTGCGACCACATCGGGACCACCATCGCTCCAACCCCTTTACTGCCAGGACCACCAATCATCAGGCTGACCAACAGACTTACTAGACGCACCCTAAAGACTAGGGGTGCTCAAAGTCGGTTAACCGGACTTTCGGTTAAGCGAAAACCGGTTAACCGTTTTTTCGGTTCGGGAAAAATGTGAACCGTGAACCGAACCGAAATTACCGGTTAACCGGAAATCGGTTAACCGAAAAAATCGGTTTGACAAAAAGCCGAACCGTAAACCGAACCGAAATTTCGGTTCGGTTTACGGTTAACCGAACCACATACACCTAAATTTGCATTTTTTTTTATGGTTTAGAAATTTAATTATTATTTAATATTTACTATTTATTTGCTGCCATTAAAAAAAAATTCGGTTCGGATCGGTTAACCGCGGTTAATCGAAAAATCTTTCCCCCTGAACCGAAACCGAACCGTGAACCGGGGAACAAAATTGGTTCGGTTAACTGAACCGAAAATTTCATAAAATCCGATCCGGTTAACCGGTTTTTCGGTTCGGTTTTTCCGGTTTTGCGGTTCGGTTTTCGGTTTCGGTTTTTTTTGCTCACCCCTACTAAGGACTCACAGATGGCTGGCCAATATTGTCGACCAACATAGCTTCTAAGCCAGATGTCCTACTTATCTCTGTCTTTAATAAGAATATTTATATGTCAGTAAGGGTTAACTAACNNACGTTAGGCTAATTAATTAGTCCTTCGACTAATCACAAGGATTTTACCCTAGATGAATGATTATAAGACTGAACAAAAAGTTAACTAAAAAATAATTAACCACTTAATTAACCCTATTCTTGACTAGGCACATGAGAAGACGATTAACTAATTTGATTAAATACTTGGTTAGGAACTAGACACTGAACACTTGATTAGACACTTAACTAATTTGACTACACACTTGGCTCTGATACCAGTTGGGGATAGGACTGAGTGCATTTTTTATTTTAAAAATAAATTACAAAATATGATTAATTAACAGTAAAACTTGATTAATAATTGAGTAAAACTTGACTAATAATTGATTAAAACAAACGCATGAACAGAGTAATGAAATTGGAATATTGCAAAGCTTGAATCAAAGTGATGGATGAATAGAGATATGAATACTACAAGGTTTTGGAAATTAATTATGAATGGGCCAAGTTTATAAATGAATAATAATGGATACTAAAGGACAAAAGAGGCCACGCATAAAACATGAATTGAGAATAGTAAAGGTTGTTGAATAACTTACTGATGGTATTATTGAATTTTGAGGATTGAGTATAGGACGCAAAGGATAAGGCCAAGAGAGAAAGTGGGGAGAGGTATATGTACAAGAATGAGGCAGACAAGGTCTGCCTTCTGCTTATAATACTGGAGCCTTTATATAGGCTCAAAAGAAAAATAAACAGTACAAAATATTTATTAATAAGATAAGCTTCCTGACATTCTGAGCAGTAAGACGATAAGAAGAAAAGATTGATTAATTATTTTGAATAGTAGATTGATCTTGAATAGTTGTACGCGGGTGGCTTTGAATGTTGATGTCTGACAGGCTTGACAGCTGTATCTTGATTTTATTGCTGCATACTTGCTTGGATAATTTTGAATGGTTGACGTCTACCAACTTGACAACTATGTCTTGATTATTATTGCGTGCTTGCATGTTGAATTCCATGTGTTGAATTCCAAGGGGTTTTGTTGTGTAGTGTCCCCTAGTTTTGGATAAGTGTGTCTTAAATTTCATACGGATCCTGAGCATAGGGTCCAAAAGCATGAACAGAGTAATGAAATAAGAATATGCAAAGCTTAAATCAAAGTGACGGATGAATAGAGATATGAATACTACAAAGTTTTGGAAATTAATGAATATGAACGATCCTAGTAGTGATGAATAAGAAAGTGATGGCAGAAGGAGTTAAAACATGTGTAAGTTATGAATTTGCAAACACAAAGTTCTTGAATGAAACTTACTGATAGTATTGAATTTGGTAGCTGAATTGTACAAGGAGGTAGTTGATAAGAGAGAGAGAGAGAGAGTGGGCAAGTGATAATACAAGAGAGAGAGAGGCAGATGATTTCTGTCATTGCTTATAACCTTAGAGCCTTTATATAGGTCCAAAAAGAAAATAAACAGTACAAGATATTTATGAATAAGATAAGCTTCCTGACATTTTGAATAGCAGGAAGAACAGAAGATAAAATTGTTGAATTATCTTAAATGTTGATCTTGTCTTAAACAATTGTTCGTGGACGATTTTGAATGGCTGACGGTGTAGTAAAACTTGATAGTTATGTCTTGACTTTTATTGCTACATGCTTGCGTGTTGGATTATGTGTCGAATTTTAAGGGGTTTTTCTGCATAGTGTCCCCTATTGGTTGCAGAGGCTTGACAGGTGTTGCTTGATTGTTGGAATGGCCAAAGATTGACAGCTACTGCTTGAGTTTTGGAAGCGACATGCTTGCGTGTTGAAACTCTAAGGGGCATGGCTGTAGATGGTCGCTTGTGTGTCATAGAGTCTTGAATATTCTTGTAATTTGCTACACTGATGGTTTTGAATGCAAGTTGCTAGTAATGGAGTCTGATATTGGGTGATGCTTGAATCCAAAGGATCTGTAGGTGACAAAGACGAATGTTGAGTGTAATAGAACTAATGTTCCTTGGCTGAACAGAGATGTACATCTGGAAAAACTCATTGAATGAATTAGATAATATGCTGACCGAGTGGGATCCAATCATTCATCTTGATATAGTACTTAGGAAAACGGAGGGCTTGAATGTATCCAGTTGGTATTATGATGAGTACTGGATGTCCATAAAATTCTTGTAAAAGAGTTTGGTAGAATTTGAGTGTCTTTAAATGTGAATAAAAGGGAATCCATGAACTGGACTGCCATTAATGATAGCAGTTTAAAATGACATATTCATTGTATCAAGGTCTTTTGAAAGGAGTAATAAAGAGTTCATTGTCTGGATCTGTGAGATAGAAAATAAGAGGTTCTTGAATGTCTTTGAGGTTGATGGGATTTTGAATATGGGTTGATTTGGATGTGGATGACATCTGGAATAGAGATATTGAAGCAAAATTACTTTGCTTAAAGAAATTCTCGAGTGAGGAAATTAGGAAGGGAATTGTTTTCTCCATTAATAAATTCAATATCAAAATCGAAAACTGAAAGTATTGCTTGCTAGCGGACAAAAATTTATTTTGAAACAAGATTTTTAACATCTTTTTGTAAAACTTCTTTTGCACTTTTGCAATCAATTCTTAATAAGAATTTTTTGAAATATAAATCATCTTGAAATTTTGAAATACATAAGACAATAGCTAAAACTTCATTTTTAATAATGGAGTAAGAAACTTAAGGTCCAGTCCAGGTTACACTATGGAACCTGACTAAGTGTTCAGGATTTAGGTCAAGATGCTGTTTAAGAATTTCTCCAAAACCTTTATCTGACGCATCTATTTGAACTATTATGAATGCATGTGGGTTTAGAATGCCAAGACTTATGAGTGATTTGACTCGACTCTTGATGTATCTGACTATTTGAGTATGCTCATGAGACCATACAGACGGATTTTTCTTGAGTCCTTGAAATAATGGTTTGCAAATTTTCCTAAGTTTAGGGGAAAAATCTGCAATATAATTGAGACAACCAAGGAACCTTTGTAATTGATTTTTATCTTTGATTTCATCCAAAAATTTATCTACAAATTCAATGGATCGTTGAATGGGTTTAGTAGTCCCATTAAAAATATCATGACCTAAAAATCAATTTTTGTTTGAAACAACTTCATTTTTAGAGCAGAGACAGCTAAACCATTTCTCTAGATGACATTGAAAAATGTTTTTAGATATTTGAAATGCTGATCCAAACCTTTTGAATAGATAAGAACATCATCAATGTAAACTATTGAAAATTCAGAATAATCATTGAGTATATCATTCATAATATGTTGAAATTTAGAAGGAGCGTTCTTGAGTCCAAATGGCATCACATTTCATTCGTAGTGTCCAAATGGAACTGTGAATGCCGTTTTGTATCCATCTTTTTCAGCAATTTGAATTTGCCAAAAGCAAGATTTCACATCGAATTTTGCAAATATTTTTGCATCATATAGTCTTCCTAATAAATCTTTTATGTTGGAAATTGGATATCTAATCCATTGAAGAACTTTGTTAAGTGGTTTGTAGGTTATGACTAATCTAGAAACACCATGTTCTTTTTCTGCTTGATTGTCGACATAGAAGGCTGCACAGCTCCAAGGAGATTTGGAAGATCTGATGAGCCTTTTATCTAATAAAGATTGAATTTCTTTTTTACGGAATTCTAAAAGCTCTTTATTCATTTGAATAGGACGTACCATTGTTGGAATATTTCTTTCATCAAAGTCTTTTTCATATAGTAATTCTACCATATGTTGCTTTCTATCCCAAAAGACATTTGGGATATTAGCACAAACATATTCTTCAAATAATTTCTTGATTGTTTGAATTTTTTGTTGGATTTTGGGTGCAACAAGTTGTTCTTCAATACTGGCTTAAATGATTTTTGTTTGGAGAAAAGCTATTTGTTTTTCTTTAGCAGAAATAATTTTTGAAATTGAGTGTGAGACCCGCATTTTTATCGTACTTTTGTATTAGATATTATGCCTGTTGGGTTGGAAAATTTTATTTTATTATACGCCAACCTACGACTACCATATCGCCCAAGTCATTGATCTATTCAACTTTAGATCCCAAAAATAAATTTCCTAAAGTTGTATAAGTTGAATAGCCTTCGATTTCTTGAAACCCCAACCAAAGTAATTCCCAAATACGATAAGATTGTTGAATCCCAGTAACAGTTCTGTAATTTACTAAATCGATCCTTAATATAATCAAAGGGCCAGTAAGCTGACCAACGATTATATTTAGGAATTCGGTTTATAATTAGAGGCCCGAGTATTCGATTATTAATACAATAGGTTGAAGTTTTGTGGTAGAATTGAATCAAAAAAAAAGGAAAAAGGGGGCAAAATAAATCAGCTGAGGTACGCGTGAACCCCGACCGCCTTTCTTTCCTCTTCTTCTTCTTCTTCCTGTTTCCCTGCTCTGCTTCCCCTGTCCTCCTTCTCCTCCTTCGTTTCCGGCCACGCTCGCGGTCACCGATCGCCGGCCTCGAGCCAGTCGACCCCCCGTGCCTGCTTCTTCTTCCTCTCCACACACGACCGCCCTCTCTCCCCCGTTCCTCGCCTCCTCGTTCATTTCTCCTCCTTCCACGCACAACGACCAGTCGAGCACTGGCGATTTCGGCACATGCAAGGTGATTTCGATCTCCTCCTTCATCTATAAATTGCATTCTTGACTTAGATTCTTCCTAATTGTGTTTAATTTCTCAAAAATTACAAGTTAGGGTTTTGGGTTTGGAAGTGATCAAGCCTTGCGCGAAGAGCAGAGGGGATACTGAGCTTTGGGAGTTCGAAATTAGCATCAATCCAATCGGTCTGCACGCCTATAGCTTGAATTCAAGGTGGGTAAATCTTTAATCCCCTCCTATTTTAAGAATTTCGAATGATAAGTTATATGAATCAGTTTACTGAATTGGTAGACTGAATTGTTGTTGTAAGAATTCGACTGTATGTGTGGACAAGCAAATGAATTAAGCATCGCCATGTTAAGGCGAAGCCAATGTAATCTTGAAAAGTGGCTAGATGTTTTAAAATGGAGTTTTCAATGAACCTAGCTTACATTTGTTGCTAATCATAGCATTTAAGTTAGAAACGAAGTTGTTTTTACGATTTAGCAACCTTATTACGCTTATACGAAACTTTCAAGTTAGAATCAAAGTCATTTTATGATTAGGCAACCTTATTATGTTTATAAAGAGCGCTTAAGTGAAAAACGAAGTCGCTTTGTGATTTATTGTGTTTATGCGAAGCATTCAAGTTAGAAACTAAGTCGCTTTACGATTTAGTAAACGTATTACGTTTATAAGAAACTTTTAAGTTTGAAGTGAAGTCGTATTACAAGTTAATAAGCGTATTACGTTTATACGAAACTTTCAAGTTAAAAAGAAGTCGTTTTACAAACTAGCAAACGTTTTATGCCTATAAGAAGTTTCTCAAGTTA
>NCQT01065738.1:0-11477 GCA_002740465.1 Stenocereus thurberi
GGTAGAGAACCCCCCGTCTGCTCATGTTTTTCCTGGGGAAGAGGGCTCCGACCCCCTTTAAGTTTTATTTTTATTATATTTTTTTGTCTCAAACTTATTCAAGTTACACTGCTAGTTTAATTCGTAGCCGTACTCTAAACCCAACTCGATATTACGACCCTTTATCAGTCATTTATTTCTAAATATGTCAAGGTTCAATTTAATAAACGTCGAAACTAATTCTAAGGTTAAAAAGCTAATCTTACTCGGATGCCTACTCAATTTAGTACTCGTTAATAATCCTTATTAACACTTACTAAAATCATCAAAAAATTTCAAAGCTAATAATAATATTAATAGCGATAATAACATTCTTTTAATAAAATTATCACTCACACAAGTAGATCGATAATAATTTAACTCATATCGTTACCAAAATACGAGTTTATAATATCAAAAGGCAAGACAATCAGCTTAACAAAAAGATAAAGAATGCGGATATTACACTGAGATCATGGGTTGGCTGCACACACAATGGAATTAGTTTTTGACGTAAAGACATTCCTGAAGATAAGAGCATAAAGCTTGTTGAACTTAAACTTAGAAAACATATCTTTTTATTATAGACAAACCTTTGTGTAGTAAGCACATAGAAAAGAATGGGAAAGATTAGGACTTCAACCAAAATGAAATATAAACTCAAAGATAGATTTCTACCAGCCCCATATCTTTGGGAAACTATATGAAACTACACTCAAGTTCATATCTTGACTCAAAGCACCACCTGTATTGAGCAATACACCCCGGGGTTTAAGAAACCCCTCTTTAAGTTAGCCTTTAAGAGCCTAAAAATCTGACCATAGTGAGATACCTTAGTGGTTGAAACTATAGATATACAAATGTTATTGAGATACACTATCTTTTAGGATGTGTGTCCTAGCACATAGGGTTAATAACAGAAGAAGGCTAAACCAGTTAGAAAATACGTCATAAACCTTTTCCATAGAGCTTGCCTTTCAACAACGGGAGCTCTTAGATTATCCCTAAATATGTCGATTCTCCTTTATAACTCCCTGCAAAGAATCCAGTACTATAAAACAAATTTGAATAAGGGGTTCTACAAGTGTTAGGGTTGGGCCATGTAGCTTTAGAGTAATCACTCTAGCATAATATCAGTCAGTTTAGAAATAAGACATGGGATAAGGAATAGGTGCACCTAATAATGAAACAAGATGACAAAGAAGGAAGAAACCACTACAAAGTTATATAAGGGAGAGCTCTTGGTGATTAGGAGAGCCCACATTTGCCAGAAGAGGTCAAAAGAACATTAAGGAAGAACATTTTCCACATTAGATACACAATCCAAGAAAAACTGTGTTCTTTGATCATTGATAGTGGAAGCTACAGTAATATAACCTCAATAAGCCTAATTGAGAGATGAACCTTCAAGCATCAATACATCCTTACCCCTACAATATATAGTGGTTGAATCAAGGTAAAGATCTCTAACGTGACTCTGGATGCTTAGTTCTGTTTTAATTGGCAATAATAACTTTGGTGAAGTATAATGTGATATAGTCTGTGTGGATGTCTGTCATAAGTAGGTTAAGAGATCTTAGGATGGCTATCTCAATACCTGCTTCTTTAACAAGGATTATAATAAGATCACCTTAGTCCCTTTGCCTCATACCAACTGTCCATATGAAAGTTATAAAAGAATCTAGCCTAATCTGACCTTTTGCTTACTCTAGGGGAACCTATTCTCAAGGCATTTGAACATGAGGCTAGAGCATTTAGGGAGTGGATTCTTCTTACCTAAAGAAGAATTAGGAGTAGGCACCTCACTTCACCCAAAAGCAACAACACTTCCTAGTTTCATCATATCTTCCCTAAAGGAATCCCTTTCGGCCTACCTCATAGAGATCTATCTAGCATCATATTGACCAAATTCTTGGAGCGATTACCCAACAAGCCAACATATAGAGTGGACCCCCAACAAGATTCAAGAGATCTAATACAAAGTTGATGAGTAAATAGCTAAACATATAGTGAGGAAAAGTCTTAGTCCCTATGCAGCACCTACTTTACTTGCACCTAAGAATGAAGAGAGCATGAGAATGTGCGTTGATAATAGAGCATTAAAAAAATACCATCAAGTACCAACACTCTATTTAAAAGCTTGAGGAAATACTAGATACGTTATATGGTTTTCTAGTGTTTTCTAAGGTGGATTTGGGAAGTGGCTTGCTATCATGCCAAGAACAAAGATGGAGATAAATGGAAAGCATTCGAAACTAATTAAGGTTTGTATGAGTGGCTGGTTATGCCCTTTGACCTCTCTAATGCACACAGTAACTTCATAAGGTCCATGAATTAAATATTCAGGACCTTTATTAGGAATGTATAGTGGTTTACTTCAATGATATTCTAATTTACAGCGAGACAGGATAATAGCATTTAGATAATCTTTTATAAGTGTACAAGGTCCTTGAGAAGGAGAAGTTGTATGACAATCTTAAGAAGTGCATCTTCTTCACTAATGAGGTCACTTTTCTAAGATATATTGTTACTTCCCAAGGCAATCAGGTGGATCGCAATAAAGTCAAACAAATTAGACGCTGGCCAATCCCTAGGACCATTAATGATGTAAGAGCCCTTACGGATTTGCATCATTTTATAAGAGGTTCATTTATAACTTCAATGCTACAGTGCCACTTATAACTAAAGTCATTAGAGGTATCTCATTTTAATGGACTCCTAAGGCTCAAAAGGGCTTTGAAGACATCAAGGACAAGGGGACCCAAGCATTTGTCCCAGCCTTGCATTATTTTGAGTTGTGTTCAACCTAAAATTCTGATAAATTTTGTACCTTTTTAACATCTTATTTCATCACAAATGCTTATTAAGCTATTAGTTTTAATTATGTTTATTTCATTTTGTAGGAAAATGTGAAAAATTAGAAAAAAATTAACGAAAAAGGCTTAGGAAATGAAGATTTGGGCTTGAAACCTACAATTAGCACCTCTAAGGCCCAATTTGTCAACCGAATTTGTCCAAAACATCCATCTAAGTCTTCTTCTTCCCCTCACATTGCTCTTGTGACTTTAGCTTATATTTCTTATTCTTTTATTTTATTATTTTATGTATCCATCATTTCTTTTCCCAAACTCAAAACAACGAAAGCCGCCCTTATTTTATCACCTCTTCTTCTCTTCAGTGTTAATTCATGAAATAAAACCCTTGTCCCCCTCTGTTTTTATCATGTGTATCTCTTTCCAGTGTTAAAGCCATGAATTGTATAAGATATTCCCCCTTTTCACTTCATCTTATTCCTTTTCATATTACAGTAACCCTAGCCTCTACTTCGTTTCATTTTCTCTCTCTCTCTCTGTTTAATAACTCATCATAAATTCACTCATTCATCATCATCATCATCATCATCATCATCATTCTTACTATTACCTCAATTCTCTCTCATGAAGTGGCAAACGAGCCTTCAAAGTCCTAATTAGGTTGAATGTGGTGATTATGAACTGAATCATAAGCCTTAATATACCAATGTATCACTTCTTCTACTTGATTTTTGCTTTAAAGGATGACAAACGAGGAAGTAAGTAGTGGTAGATGCATATTAGGGTTTACTTTTATTTTTTCTCTCTTATTCTTCTTTTGTTTTCTATTTCAAGTTTTCAATTTCATAAATTTTGTTTCGATTCATTGAACTTATGGGTTGTAATTCGTTGATTCCGCTTGGAATTGTACTTACTTCAATTCTTGGAGTTTAATTTCTAACCTGTACGAAACTTTGTGGCTTTGTCATTCGGTTCAATATAGCGCTTTCTTGTTTCCCCTATTTGTAATATGTGTAACTGTTAACTGGTAGAGGGTAGTCTCTCAACCTTTGTTATTCTTATTTCCTGGTGATGCCATGTATGTTTAATTTAGGCTTTCTATTTGCTACTTTTAATTCTTGGAAATTATTTGTTTAGAATTAATTAAGAGCCTCCCTAAAAGTGTCAATTGTGGTTGTTGAAATTTGAATTCATTGAAATGGAAAAAATGTTGGACTTTATTTTGCTCTACTGTCTTCTTCTAGTCTCTAATTTATTGCTACTGACATGTGCAATTCAGAGTGGATGCCTTGTTTATTGAGTTTTGCTCATTGTGAATAAATAAAATCAAGTCTCTTGGTAGTTGCTTTAACTTCTATGTTCCTCTCTTAATTTCGATAATATAGTTTCAAGCTTCCTTACAGTTTTTAATCTTAGTTGTACTAGCACATGAAAGATAACTTAGACTGTGTGACCTAAGTTTCATACCCCTTCTCTGTGGATGGCTGTGATAGAATTAGGTTGCGAATTCAATCTTATTTAGATTGATGAGTCTTCCTATTTCTTTTCTATTTTCTAATTTTGATTTTATGCTAGAATTTATTTAGTTTATACATTTCTAAAATAATTAGTCTAAAAAATTGTGTTCTTATCTGCTATTCTGCGTTCGGGGTTTGTATTTTTGACATTCTTTTTATTTGGTTTGCTTTTGTTAGTTTTATCGTAAACTTTCTATCCAGCCAAAAAAATTTAAATAAAAAAGAGTATTGCTGTCAAATTAGAGAACTAGACAAAATTCAATGCATGTTTTTTGTGCAGAATTTATTTTCTGAATTTTTCACACATAATATGTGTTTATTTTGCTTTTTTCATATTTTTATAGGTTGTTAATGTTGTTTAGAGTATAGAAAAAGTTTGTGGAAATTTATGAAGTCTTGAGAATTTTTTACAATTTTCAAAAGTATTTTAGTGTAGTTTATTATTTTTCTATAATTTTTTTATTTTCTTGTTTGTTTTAGGTTTGAAAAATTAAAAACTTGTGTGCACTTTTAGCTTGCCTTTTCCGAATTTTCTATGTAAAAATAACTTTCTGTTTTGAGTTTGTCATATTTTTTGGTTTATTTTTCCTTTCAACTTTTGTATTTTAATTTTCATTTATTTTCAATATTTTCTTGTTAAAAACATAAAACAAAATAGGAAAAAAAGGCCAAAGACACGCTTGAGAGGACATAGTGCATGGTTGGTTAGGTACAGGTTCTAAGAACTAATATATTAGTAAGAATTGACTCCCAACCCGAGCTAAAAGACATGGCTAAAGGACCACAAGAGAAACCTTTAAATGACATTTCTCTATCATCCAAGGTGTACTTTGCCATCATATTTCAATACTTTTAGATGACATTTTCTATCATCCAAGGTGTACTTTACCATCATTTTTTAACTTGTGCAATTAAGGACCTAATGTGCCTTTTCAATTAAGACCTCATTACACTTAAATGCTACATAAGTTCATTGGTTTAGAGGATGCATATCTGTTTCTGAGCGTATTTGAATAAGTATTTTCCATGATACATTTTCGTAATATATCTATTCATGTGGTTAGAATGAAATTAATTTCTTTTACGTTAAAGGGTTTTGTAAAAGATGGATTTGTAGCTTGTATGCTAACCTTATTTCTAGTTGGGATGACTTTGTTAAGTTATCCTTGTGAAAATATTCTACAAATGCCAAAACTATAAAGCTAAGGGATGAAATTAATCAATTTGTTCAAATAAGTAGGAAATTATTTTGGAAATATTTAGAGAGGTCCAAACCTTTGTTGGCTCAATGTTCCACCATGGTTTAGAACAGTCATGTCTTAGCCAAATTGTTTATGAAGGACTTAACCAACAAGCCAGAACTATGTTAGAGTCCATGTGTTAGCATGGTTTCTTTTTTTTTTCTGCCTAAGAGTATCACTGCTACTTGGGGTTTTTAGAGAACTTAATTGAAAAGACCTTGCAGTGAGAAAGCACCAGAGATGATAGTTCAAGTTTTAGCTTTGTTGCTAGAGGTAAAATGCATGTTGTTTTTTATATGAGTTATCTTGGGTTTAAAATTGCATTTGTCAAAAACATATTGAAGGGATTATCTGTTCAGCAACCCTAACTCAACCAAACTTCTTTAGTGTTTTTGCCCCCATTATCAGGCCTTAGATCACACATTTTGTTCTTATCCCCACTATGCTCTCCAGTTGTCTACTGGTTTGGAGCAATTGAATATGGTCTACCAGAGAGCCAAGTATAGCCCATTCTCCCCTTACTTTAACCTAGATTGGAAAAATTCAGTCTCAATTTTTCATCGAGTAGCGAACTAAATCCTATAGTTTCATACTTTGACCTTAGAATGCTTGCTAGAGACATCTCCAAACCCATTTCTCATCCTTTCGGTTCTTACTAGACATTAGCTTATCAGGATGTACTTCGTGGACTTAGGCCACCACCTCCCATTATGCAGACCCAACCTCCCCTGGTTCAAATGATATTGATAAACTTGATAGGAAAATTAACAATAATGTGAAGAGAATGATAAATGTTAACATGGAAAAGATGATGAAACTAATGAATGATGTGTTCTCCTATTTAGCACCGTCCATAAGAGAGCCAGGTACTTATTCCAGTCAGTCAAAGGTGAACATTGAAGGCCTTGCCTCCTCTTCTTCTTCTAGACCTACCTCTAGTGCAAATGTGAGGAAATTGAATGCAGTCGTTTCCTTTAGGTGTAACTGAGAGATTAATAATCAAGTGGGTAATTCAAAAGAAACCTGCTGATATGCTCACACTTTCTCCCAAAATTCATCTTGTTCCCCTCTTCTTCTCCATATAGTGGTTTATCTAATACTTAGGGGATACTAATGTCACTTATCTCATGCCTAAGAGGAGTCTAAGTAAAAGGATTCCACTGATACACTAGATTCCTCATTTATTATAGATTCTTCTTGTCCTATAATTCTTGAGTGAGTTTATAAGCCCGTGCCTCCTTTCTCCCATAGACCAAAATAAAAGGACTAGGCCTATGCTGATAAGATAAAAGAGACTTTCTCTTAGATCAAAATCAAGATTCTCTTGCTACTGCTATTCAGCGTATGCCTCGTTATGCTAGGTTTTTAAAGGACTTGTGTACTGCTATGATAACTACCAGTGTTCCTAAGCTTTTACTAGTCTCGCACTAAATTCCAATAAAGTATGAGGACTCAGTTGCCCTACTGCTTCTATAGTCATAGGCGAGCAACTCTTTCATAGAGCATTGCTTGACTTAGGGTAAGTGCCAATTTGTTACTCTTAACTAAGTATGAGGACCTGGAGTTAGGTGAGCTAAACCGTACCAAGATGGTAATTTAATTAGTTTATAGATCGATCATGTTACCTCGGGGTGTGGTAATGGATTAAGGTGGGTGAATTTATTTACTAAGTAGACTTTATTATGGTTGAAACTAAAAATGTGGCTAATATTGCTAATCAGATCCCTATTATTCTAAGACGTCCTTTCTTAAACTTTTTCAAATTTTTTAATTAACTATAGAAATGGAATGATAAGACCATCTTTGGAAATCTGAATTTAAAGTTCAATGCCTTCAATTTGCACAAACAACCTTCAAGATTTGATTACATAGAGACTTCCACATATAACTGGATAGAGGACTCTATTCACAATAAGTATGAAGATATGTTTACTACTAAGTGTAAGCATTTTGTCATTAACAATGAGTGTGAACATGATGCGTAGAGGACTCTATTCACTTGTGCTCTATTTCTAAATCATTAATTGATTATGCTTTTGAGTCTAACTCCTTTACTGCATCTCTTCACTTGAAACCTTTTCCTGATTCTCTTAAGTATTCATCTTTGGGACCCAATGAATCCTTACCTATGATTATTACTTCTAACAAGGGTCAAGACCTAGAGCAAAAATTGATTGCTTTACTTAAAGAGAACAAGGAAGTTATAGGTTCACCTTTAGGGAATATTAAAGGATCAAATCCCTCTATTGTGTACTATAGGATCCATTTGGAGGATAATGCTAAGCTTTACCATGAATGTCAAAGGCATTTGAACCCAACCTTATGAGAAGTAGTTAAGAAGTCCTAAAAGGGCTAGACTATGGGATTATCTGCCCCAGTTCTGAAAATGGGTGGTTTAATTTGGTTTAAATTATTCCTAATATGAATCATATTACCATAATTAGGAATGACATGAGTGAGCTGGTTGTCACTTGAGTCTAGTCTAGGTGGTCAATTGTTGCTAACTACATTAAATTGAATGTTGCTCCTAGAAAAGCCCTTTTCCCCTTCCTTCCTTGACTGGATATCAAAGAGGTTAGATGGATATTTATTTCATTACTTTTTGGATGGATATTCTAGCTATGCTTATAGATCTATTGCCTTTTCACGCTCCTATTTAGTACTTACACCTTCAGGAGAATTCCCTTTGGAATCTATAATGGCCCTGCCACATATTAGAGGTGTATGATTCCTATCTTCCTAGACTTAGTTGAACATTGTATGAAAATTTTCATTGATGACATCTCCATTTTTAGGTCTTCCTTTGATGAAAGTTGTAAAATCTAAGTAAAGTATTGAAAAGGGTGAAAGGAGAAAAATGTAATTTTAAACTAGGAGAAATGTCACCTCATGATTAAAAGAGGATAGTCTTCAACTATCTAACTTTGTTCCTAACCTCATTACTAGACTCATCTAACTTGTTTTTAAAGCCCCTTTTGTTCTAATAATTAGATAGTTCTTAGATAGGGTGGTTAGCGATGAAACTTAGTTTCTTTTAAATTAGTTGAGTTCTTTTCATATAGATAAGGTCCAATCAGGGACTTTGAGAGCTTCTAGAGGGCTCTTAGGTTCTATAAGAGCGACAAATGCAAAATAAGCACATAAGTTTCTAAGAGAAGAATAAGTTCTTACACCTAAGTTGATGTCTAATACAATATTATTCATAGGATGGTGTAGAAGGAATTTATAGCCCCTCCTTGGTTTATGGAGATTTTGATTATTGCTTGTTTCCTACCTTGCTTCTCGTACATCTTCTTGTGTTTCTTAAGAGTTCACAGTGTTTTCAAGTTCATTGGTTCCTAAAAGTATCTTCTAATTAGTTTAAGGTACCTTGAGGTAAACTTTGAGTTGTTGCATTATTAGATTCAGCGCTTTCTTCATCTTCATCACCATCATGTCTACTGAGTTTAAGATCTTGGAATGAAGTATGAATATTTGGCTTCCTTCTGTAAGGACCTTATAACAAGTTTTCCTTAAGATAGGTCCGATCAAGCAACTATTGCGAACACAATTGCAAGTGATCATAGTATCAACCTAAAAGCACTTTGGATGATCATTTTCACATAGCATTGTTCTAGCTGTGTCTTCCAAGGTTTTGTTTTTCCTTTCAACTAACTCATTCTATTTGGGAGTCGTCGGCGCTGAGAGGTTGTGCGGTATACCTATCTCATCAGAGACTTCACTAAATTCTCCTTTAAACTCAGTTTCATAATCACTTGTAACCATTTAAATTGGTAGTTCTTGAGTGTTCTATACCTTTCCACTATGCCTGGCAAGCCTCTCAACACTGTTAAGGAAGGCTAGTGGAGAAATTTGTATAGAGAAGTCCAAGAGGAGAAGAACTTGATGATGTTCTTCTATACATTCTCTACACTAAGGCTGTATTCTCGTAATTTATGGCTTTTTAATAAAGGTTTATAAATTTTTTAGCATCTTGTGTCCAATTAGCAAAATTTCTAATATTCTATTTTGATGAAACTTGACAACATTAACTCATACTTTATTTCGAAGCTCAAATCATTGTGTGAAAAATTATAAATGCCATACTGTTTGTTTCTTAAAAGATAGCAATCAAACTATTAAAGCATTATAAGACTTCTAACTCTTAGTACGTAATCTAAAGACTCCATTTAAAACCATCATAGTAAAAACTCGAATTTAAATAGAATCATTGACCAAATAAACCAAAATATAGAAACATCTAAGGTTGTCCATATGTCAAGTATTTGGTACCTCCTTTCCGCCCAAGGTGAGAAGCTTGAAAGTACCTGGATAGACTTCTTAGCTAATGCCATGTTGACCTTCCTAGTTTGGCCCCATTTTTCCTAGATGCTTTCCCAAAGCTTTGATGTATCTTAGGACCACATCTTCTAGCTTGAGTGTCCTATGTTTGACCCTTATGATATATGTCCTAGTTATCCTGATTTATAAAGCTTTGTTCTAATAGCATCTTGTCTTTGATTTTTAGTAATAGGTTTGGAGCCTTTTTTTTTACTCTCCTTATTCAGTTTAAGATTGTAAACCTAAACCATGAGACTGGATACCCCCACTTCTACTAGAATTAAGGCTTCAGTGCGACAGATTAGTAAGAAAGGGGTGCTTCCTGTTGAAGCCCTTATGTGGTTCTTGTTGACTTGTAATTCATCCACCTTGGGACCTTAGCCTCCTTAGTCCTTTTCCTTAATGCTTGAACCACAAACCGAGTGGTAACTTTAGCTTGTCCATTGGATTGTCATCTTGCTATTGATGTACTATTTACTGTAATTCTAGATATCTTGTACTAATTTTGAACCTACTATTATCTAATCTCACCCTAATGTGGAGCTCATACCTAGCTATGATATTCTTTCAATGAAAGCCCTTGTACCTTTTATTAGTAACTATGGTCATAGGTTCAGTTTCCACCCACTTAGTGAAGTATCAACAACCACAGATAAGGCTTCCTCTGGCCAATGGCTATAGGGAAGGGTCCTGAGATATTTATGCCTCACCTTGCAAAGGGAATTGGATCTGATATGGTTAACGGTTCTATTATCAATAGAGCAAATTTATGCCATTTTTCACATATTATAACATCCAAAATTGCACTCTTAAGCATTATAAGGCAATGAAACCCTACTTAAAGGACCTTTCCTGCCAACATCTTTTCTTCTAGAAGCATACCATGGTTTGACTCGCACCGCAAGCACATAGGTGTTATAGTAAAGATACAAAGACTAATGCAATCTATCAAGTTTCGTCCTAATAAAATCCTAAGTGAACTAAGTAGTCAAGAGGATGATTTATTTAAACTAGTGAATCACGGTGTCACAAAATTAGAACTCTATCAAAGAAACACATCTAAGGTTTTGTTTTGCCTATAATAAGTTAGATCCTTGAATTAAACATGTACTCTTCTCAAGTTTGGATTGTTCAAAAGATGATAAAATTCAGTCTGTTCTTTCAAAATAAACCAAATTACTTAAGCAAATCTAATCACTATTCTTTCAAAGGTTTTGTTTTAGTTTAAGCTATAGATCTTGATTACCTGTTTTTCCTCTCAAAATGCAACCTTGTCCTAAGAATGACAAAGTCAAGTCTAATCTTGCTGATCTAATAGTGGGTTTCTCCTTTTAGTATTGCAGCCCACTATCTAAACACATGCAAGTAAGTTAACCAAAATTACTCATAATCAATCGAACACAAGACAGATGGAATCAAACCAAACAAGATCGAGCATAAGATTTTGATAAAATTTGGAATCTGACATCATTATTTGGCTAGCAAATCCCTAGACTAGAAAAGAAAACTACTTACTCATGATTATTAAAACTAAATCAAAAGAGTTTAAACTAACCTGAATCTAATTA
>NCQT01065763.1:10696-22554 GCA_002740465.1 Stenocereus thurberi
GATCAAGCTTCCTACTAGCAATTCAACGTCTATGATTCAATAGAATGAACACAACAAATCTAAGCACTTCCAGATCAAAATAAGAATTGGTCGAATCATAACAATTCAACTCAAGTCCAAGATCAACAATCCAAGACTTAGTATAAAAATAAATAATAATCTAAAAGCATAAAAATCTAAAGAGCAAGTAAAAGAGAAGAGAAGAGAAGAGAAATGCTCAGCCAAATAACGCGCTTGAATCTGTCGATTACAAACCAGACATAGAATCCTTGCAAATCTTTACTTAATTTCACTCTATCTTCCTTTAATCTAAATTCTAATCTAAATAGAATCAAATAGAATACGGAGATAGAATGATGGAATAAATGTTGACATGAGGTTGTAAATAGCCTTTCTAAAGAGAAACCCATAGAAGTCAAACAATCGCGAGAAATAATGAAACTAAAACTGCCGAGAAGTCAAACATTCATGAGCAAACAAACAACCCGAGGGAAATGAGGCCAACACGGACCATATATGGTGAGCTCTAGCTTAGTATTCTTCTGTTTTGTCTTCTTTCCATAGGCATAGTATCTTGAGGGTGTCCGTGAGGGGTTAAGCTACACTCATTTAGGAGTCAAATGTGGGATAAAATGGTCCAAAAACCTACAAAACATAGAAAAGAACCATACCCGAGCATAAAACAGAAAAAGGAGTGCATAATACAACATAAAACGCATAATTTCCGCTAAAAATAGTACAAAATGACCTCAAAATAGAGTGCAGTTTAAGGACTTATCAAACTCTCCCATACTTAAACCGTTACTTGTCCTAAAGCAAATACTGGATAAAATCGACAAGGTAGTTGCATCCAGGGCTGAAAAAACATCATAAACTCCTTGAAGTGGGAAAGTCATAGCATATCACAAGCATGAATGCCAATCCACAACAACTCCAGTAGTTCATAAAAAATTTCAAAACCAAGGGAACGTGAACATTTTTGACAAAGTATGAGACTACAAGCTCAATATCAAACTTGATCATCCCCACAGAACTACAATACATATCATGTAAGTATAAGGAATTGAATAAAGCCAAATAGACTTGTAGAACCTTACTTTTGGGAATCATGAATCACTCATGTGCTAGAAATATAGCATAGGTTCACTCAAGACTCATTTCAAAAATGCAATCTACCATATGCTTGCAGAGACTTTCAAATTCTCCACCACTAAATACGCAATGTGCATAAGACGATCAGGAGAACTTTATATGGGTTGTAATGTGGGCTAGAAGGGTTAAGGGAAAGGAGTGGCGAATGCATTTGGAACAATGAGGAGCTACTTAGCAAAGTGACTATGCAGCAACCAACAAGACATCAAGAAACCATGGAGTTTACTAATTCTCCATACCCCAACAATGCAATGAACATATCGCAATAAATCATGCAGGAAATGAGTGGACAAATAAGGAACTCGAACTATTTACACATCCAACACTTAGCTTTCTTTTCCTCTATTTTGTGCTTTTTTTCACAACATGACTTTATCTTCCTTTTTTTTTTCTTTTTCTTCAGCATAAATTTTTTCCTTTTCTTTTTATTGTTTTTGGTTTTTTTGGGAAATGAAATGAAAATTGTAATTATTGGAAGGCAAAGGATCACAAATTATCAACTCATAACCTAATTTATATGCATATATACAACTCGAATAAGAGAGGAATAAATCCAAATGCTCAAAATCATCAACCCCATAACAAACCAACATACCAAGGCCACCTTAAACTCATTTATCCCCAAAACCACCTATTACATAGGTAAAGTGATGCTGCATAGACTTGGCTTAAAGGTAAGAATATATGTTTAGCTAAGGGCTAATATGAAGGCATCACAACAAAGATGGAAAGAAGCTCAAAGGCGTTAGCAAAGGGGAAAAACATATAATACGAGGGTAGGCTATTTAGCTATGTGGCTGAACTATTCAACAACAAAGAACGCCTCTATCATATAGTCAACTATGCACATGCTAATGTAATTTTGAAAGAGTTTAGGCAAGTTCTAGAGATATAACATGAAAGTGCCACATACATGAAAGAACATAAGACTAAATATAATGAATTAGTCCAAATAAGGCTCAAGATCTCATATGATATTTACTAAAGTCATAATTAACTCATAAAATGACTCTCATGTACCATCATTAGTGCTTATGACTCCAAGGGATAACAAAGTTCTCAAATAAGACAAGGTTCCAAACAAGAAATATTTATAAAGCCTTCAAAAACATTTTGCACCAAAAGGGATTACAAATCAAAAGTTACTCAAGCTCATGAAAGCTATTTTGCCTAGCATAAGCTTTAGAAGGGCATCTCAAACCAATGCACACCATCCCTACATACAATCCTATATGGAAACCTAAATGCAACTAACTGCAAAACACTAATGGAAAGAAAAATGAAACCTACAACCATATGCTCTAACATGTATGCAAGTTAATACCAAAATGAAAAACATGGAACTACCCCCATGCTCAGGTCAAGTGTTATTATTAAAAGGAAAGAAAGTAAAAGAAGGGAAAGGAAACGAAATATAATGATCTTACTAGGTTAGGTGTTGGGTACACCTAAGCTAAGACTTCCTCGCAAACAGGGGACAAATGAAGCATCAACCACTCCATCTCAACTTCAAGATTTGACTAATTAAATCAGATGCAGTCGAAGCCCGTAAAAGCTTGTCAAACACTACACCATAGGGCTCATAAGCTTGGCTATATGATAGCATAAAGATGAATATAACAAAGAAAGTTAGTGCTCTTTTTAATAAACCAAACGTCATAGAAAAATCAAAAGAAAAATTAAAGAAAGTATCTCATATGATTTTTCTAGGTGCATCCACTAGGTACATGCAATATAGGTTAAGGGAGGCATTATACCCACTAAAGTAACCTAGGAATATAAAATTATCAACATTCTTAACAAGTATATTCAACATGTTTTCCTTATAGCCCAAATCAATATTGGCATCATGAGTCAAGGATTATCAGTGGGCATGTTGATATAATACTCGGGGGAAGGAGAGAGTTGTAAATACATAGGTGAAACGTGGGAATGATTAAGAGAATTAGGGTGAACAACATTATCAACACCACGGCGATGAGACTCCTCGTGCATAAGCAGATCATGTGATCCCTCCAAAGGCATCTCAACTAGATCATGCACCTTATGAAAAGCATCTTCTGACTCAAAATATGCATCAGTAACACTTAACTTAGCAACTATCCCAAAAGGTTTACCCACGTCGAGCCCCGTACATTGCAGCTAAAGGGATAGATGAATCAAGTAAGGTCAGGACAACATCAGTATTGCCTTTGGGTGATGCAAAGTCAACTTGAGCATAGCATGCACAATAAGGACACAAATTTATATCATGGTCAGAAGAATTACACAAATCATACAAGAAAGGGGCATAATAAGATCTAGCATAAAATGCATAAGAATCAGGAAATGAATATCTAAAAACACGACTAGCTTTCTCAAACTCAAATGAATCCCAAGTGATCCACTCGAGCAAACACGATACCTCATAAACATTTTTACCCTGAAAATCCCAAAACTCTAAAGAAGCTCGGGTTTCACTACTTGCATCCTCATCAACAATGTCCAAAATTTTCCATTTACCAACACAATAACCACTTTGAGCAAGAAAAGTATGCAAACGAGCAAAATACCTTCAAAATAATTCATGCTCGAATTGAAAAAAAATGTAAAATTGTAATAATTTTTTCCCTCAAATTTTTTATATTTTTTAAAATTTTTAAATTTTTTTGGTTTTTTTTGTGTGTGTGTTTTTTTAAAAGAAAAACAAAAATGGGTAGCTAAACCGATCGAGAAAATCGAATATTCAACACTAGTTCCCGACAACGGCGTAAAAAACTTGTTAGGGCTGCAAGCGTACGGTGGCGTTGTAGTAAATCAAGGTCCATCCTACATAGACTTAGTCAAGCTATTGGGCTATATTTCATCAAGATAGGCTAAGCAAATCCCAAATTTGCAGATGAAATTGATCTATGCCACTTATCTAGTCTAATAAATAATCAATCAAGGAATTTAATCAAACCAAATAATTTTCCAACTCATCAATTAATCAAGCGCCTTTTCTTTAGATAGGTAATACCAAAATCGATAATCGATTTATCAAACCCCTCTTTCAAGGTGGAAAGAATTATTTAAACTTAATCAACTACTATTACTCAAAGGCTTTTTTATTAATTAAGATTATTAAGAACGGGATTATCAAATTTAGGGGTTTCTTAAATAGTGAGTCATTCTCAAGATCCCACACACGTAAGTCGAATCTTAGTTTGCCAACATCTAGTTTTGCATTTCGATTCTTCACTAAATGTCTAAAGCAAGCAAGAAATTGATCAAGCTTCCTATTAATAATTCAATGTCTAAGATTCAATAGAATAAACACAACAAATCTAAGCACTTTCAGATCACTACAAGAATTGGCTCAATCACAACAATTCAACTCAATTCAAGAATAACAATCCAAAACTTAACATAAAAATCCATAATAATCTATTAGCATAAAAATCTAAAGAGAAAAGAGAAGAAAAGAGAAGACAAGAGAAATACTCAGCCAAATAACGCGCTTGAATCCGTCGATTACAAACTTGACATGGAATCCTTACAAATCACCCCTTCAATTCACTCTCTCTTCCTCTAATGTAAATTCTAATCTAAGTAGAATGAAATGGAGCACGGAGTTGGAATGATGGAATGGATGTTGAAATGAGGTTGTAAGCAACCTTTTTATAGTAAAACCCTTGGAAGTCAAATAGTCACGAGAAATAATGGAATTAAAAATACCTAGAAGTCGAACAGTCGTGAGAAAACAAACAGTCCCAGGGGAAATAAAGCCACCACAGACTGTGGAGACTGCCACGGACCATCCGTGGTGAGCTCTGGCTTAATATTCTTATGTTTTGTCTTCCTTTCACATGCATAGTGACTTGGGGCTGTCCGTGGGGGGTCAAGCTATGCTCTTTTAGGAGTCGAATCTGGTGTAAAAAGGTTCAAAACCTGTAAAACACAAAAAAGAATGATACCGTGCATAAAACAGAAAAATGAGTCCGTAATATAGCATAAAACACATAATTCTCTCTAAAAAATGGTACAAAATGACCTGAAAATAGAGTACACTTTAAGGACTTATGACTATCTAAAAGTCATAATATATGAATCTGATATGGAATTAAAAACTTTTTCCTCACCTCGAATGTGCCAAGAAGATGATTGATGACCAATCATTAGTCACCGTAAACATCAAGGTCTTTAGTCTAATACAAAAATTCATTTTGGAATCTACCTATTTAGAACTAGCCTCCAAAAGATGCGTTTAATTAGGTTAGCATTGGAAATATACTGTATAAGCCTGTAAGTATTGCCTTAACTTCTAAATGACGGACATAAGAGAGGAGCATTTCTTCTTAAGTGGTGAATAGTTAAGTAACCAATATTTGACTCATGTAATAGAGAGCCTTCTCCGTGCCCTCTATATTTCCCTTAGTGCATAACACTCTAGGCGAATATTGTTATGTTGTATTACAAGATAGGAGAGGCTTGCAGGGAACAAGTGCCCCCCACCACCAACCAACACAAAAAATACTTTTTAGTGCTCTATTAACCCTTTCTGCAAGGGTTATCTCATTCAAAAGATGTCATTTTTTTATTAAGTAGCAAAAATGTGACATCGATCAACACAATTTGGTATGAACCTACTAACTTTTGCCAACCAACCTTCTAAAATGCAGAGGTATTTAAGGCTCTTTGGCATGTGTATTTCATGAACGACTTTTATATGGTCCCAAGTCAGCTCAGTCACCTTCTGGGTTGAATAGGATGATACCAAATAATACCAAGCAAAAAATCAAACACAGATAGTAAAAAAATAATAAATTCAAGAAACAATGAAATCAAGGATGCCAAGAAAACAGATTAAAGAGGTTAAGTAGAGTAAGAGTAAAATAGAATTTGAAGCATGTGGTGATTTTTAATGGCGTTTACCCCTCTAGCTAGGGGTATGTCCCCAATTGTGGCCTATTCCTTAGCATTTAATGAGGTTATATTAATCTACCTTGAGATTACACAACCAAGCATCCACTAAGGACCTTGATCATAATACACCTCTAAGAACCTCTTGAAGTGATTTCTCCTAAGTCCATGCCTAGGAAGGATGACTCTCACAGTCAATCTTGTTGTTTACAAGTAGCGTTCTCCATTCCTCTTACCTTATAAGGAATCTCAAATATATGTACAATGGTTATAATGATTTGAATTGTTCACTCAACAATACAATAACATTTAAAATAAATATTGAGCTCTTTTTGCTCATATGGTGTATACTATTCTTCTTTTGCAAAGTCTCCGTTCCTAAGAAATTTGATTCAGACCATTAGAAAAGACTAAATGAAATAAGCATCGGATGCTTCGGAATATTCCATCGAGTCATTATCTCTAATCGCTATGGGTTGGTTTAACGGCTTTGGCTCATGTTTGTTTTTTTTTTACAACTATTTGGCCTTCTATTGGATTCTTCTAGCTTTGAAGTGAGCCTTTTAATCCTTCATTTAATATGTTTAGCATGATAATGAGTTATTTCTAGGCTTTGGCATTGACACTTTCTATTCTCGATAATGTTGACTATAACTATCTCTTTCAATAAAGTGTTTTTGGTCTGTTTCTAATTTAGAATACATTTAAGTGTTCTTTATATGTTTTGAAAAGGCAACCAGCTATAATTTCATGAAAACCACAATTTTAATCTTGCTTCCTTAGATTTTACAATAAGTATTTGCAATATCATTCGTTAATAAAATTAGAAATAAATTAATTAACCCATGTTAGCATATGTGGCAATATACTCCTTTTATGGGTAGGTAACAAAGCCAAATTTTAAGAAAGCAATAAACAAGTTGGTACAATAATTTTGAGCTATGTATGTCCATCGTGGAGCTGCATATAATCCAATAGTTCTGAGTTTAATGTACGATTCCCTAGACTCCAGATCTACTCTAATAGATAAGATTGTAATAGAATTCATTTTGATCTAATTCATCCACATTTGATGTTGTGAAAGTTTTGTGATTCTATGAAGAGTCTATTTAATTAATGCTTGTTTATGTTCTTATCAATGAAAGTCTAAACTAGTTGAACTCTACTATTGAATCTGTAAGCAGTTATGGTCTTAAGGATTTTGTCACAAGAGTTACTGAAGATCAATTATGCACATTAGAAAAATTGCAGGAAACTATATATTCATGATTGAGTGTCTTATAACTTATAACAAAAATTCCTTGTAATTATAAGATATAATAAGATGTCAAGTTCATGATCGCATCACATTGAGGGATTCTTTAATTTTCTCCTTTTTAATGAGAGACAGCATTTATCAAAAAGTGGCATTAGGGGATGAAAGATGGTGATCAAGAGGTATGCCTCTTCTAAATTAAGCAAGAAATGCATATCATCAAAATTCGAGTTCATGAAGATCGCTCCTTCTTATTCTTCCAAGAAGGGAAACAAGCAAGCATAGTGAACATGTCAAGCATGTAGATGATATACTGCTATTTAAAATAGATCATATCAAACTATTCATGTAAAGACTCACTGAGTGCCATATATGAACAAGTAAGAGCACCATGATTACTTTATACGCTAGTGCCAGAAACATCACATAAAGCAGTTAGTATAGATCTAGATAAGATAGATAATGCATTAGATATATTAGCAGTATGAATTCAATGTCAACCTAAGGACATTGAATCACAAAATATTCATCAATGCACTTCCTTGACTTGAAGCTTTATTTCTTGTAATATTCTAGGGCTGCCTTAGCCCAAACTTTCGCCATTTCCTATTCAAAAGATATTAGATTTTCTTACCCTTCAACTTAGATCAAAAAGGTAGGGTTACACTGGGATAATGTATAAGGGGAATTATTTTAGAATATATAACCACAAACCAAAAATCTTAAAGCCAAGTTAACTAAACAATAAAATTGTTTTGCAAAATCATGGAACTTGTTTTGAAATTAAGGAGAGGGAAAATGATCATTTCGCAAGAGGAAAGTGTTGAAGGGGCTTGGCTCCAACGGGTTTGTTTGTCAAATGGGATTTGCAGGATTTAGCGTTGTCAGAATCTAGTGTGCTGGATTGAACTGCTTCAATTTCCTCCTTGTCCACAAGCATGTTCTCCTCCTTCTCTGTTAACTGAAGATAATTTCCCTTTACTTTCTCCCCCTTTCTTTCTTCTTTTTCTTCTATTGCTCTTCCACCTTCTTTCAATAGGCCTTCAGAAATGGGTAATGGATATGATCCAGAGAATCCTTTATTGCCTTGAGCACATCTTTCAGATCAAACTGCTCAATTTATTTTAAGACATACTCAAACGTCCAATTGGATCTCAATTTGGTTGAGCTTCAATGGATTCTTGGAAGAACCCACAAACTAATACATGAAGTCCTTTGTTTGAATACCTTAACCCTTTAACTTGCCTAATCCATTCAAACCATAAGCTTTTTGTTCAACCAAATAGTTTTCAAACTAATCTAGGATGAAAGCAAGTTTGGAGACATCAATGTTCAGAATCTTAGGTAATGAGCTCGTACTGCAGGGTTTGATGGAGTTTGTCCTCATGGACCCATTATCCAAAGGGATCGCACTGGTAGTTTAAGGATTTAAGCTTACCCATCTTAGAGACCACAACATCACAATTAACACATTCTTCATTCCCAAGAGGACTATTAAAGTATTTACAGACTTTAGCCAGAGGGTTCATAAAAGGAAGAGAGCTACCTTGAAGCATCTTTCATCTTTTCTATACGTTCAAGAATAATTTCTGAGAAATTCTTATAACAGTCAGATATGATGTGCTGAACCATTTCAAAGGCCTTGTATGAAGGGGTTTTCTTAGTGTTTGTTTCTTGGTAGACAGTCCAAACAAGAACATAGTGTAGAAGCCTTGGTTGATACAATTACATATAGGAGAATTATTTCTAATTAACATTATTAGTAGCAAATCGTGAATAAGTCCCAAGCCACGTTTGCATACAGTTAATGAGAGGTTTGTAGCAAAATTTATCCTTTGAGGTTAAAGATAAGGTGTAACGTAGTATTGGGAAGGGTGAATTTGCTTCCCTTGACACTGGTAGTGTAGAACTCATAACCTTGAGGACATTCTTTCGATAAATTGGTATTAAACAACCTACCAAAGATTGATAAAATTAGTTCCCACATCAAATAAGCTTTTGCAATTCATTGACTTTGATAGATAAGGAAACCTAAACTTGGCTTTAACTAGGGAAAAACTTAAAATAGTCCTCTTGCACATCATTGCAACATTTAATAGGCAAATCTAAAGTAGATGAAGAAACAAAAGCATGAATCTTTATTGTGATTTCTTAATTTTGAATTCACATTGTCATATTCGTCTATAATGGGTTTCTTTTACTTCTTAGGAAGTGTCGGGGTTGTTAATTCTAAGCTTCCTATGAATCTGCATCCTGCATATTCAAGAATGACATTTTTTCAGTTCTTCAATGACATCCTTTGTTGATAATGGAGGTTAAAGGGTTTAAGAGAGAGAGAGGGAATTAATGGCTAGGGCCCAAGGACAGTCTTCAGAGAGAGAAAGATAGGTTGAAATTGAATGTGAGAACAAAAGGTTGAGTAGTGTGAAAAAGAAGTTAAATGAGGGCAGTTTATGGAATGTGACATAGTTGGGGATAGTTTCCATTAATGCAGCATTACCACATACTCAACTTTGTGGGAGATCCAGCAGCGAATTCGGAGAAAAAAAGTGGGGAGAAGATTTAGCAAAAAATTTTAAGAGTTAATTTTATAAATAGTTTCCAAACAAAATTTTTGATAAGATTGAAACTAGCCTCTCTTTGGGTAGTGATATTGACAAAGGTAAGGTTGCTTCATCTGCATTTCCCTAGACCTTGCCCAAGTGGGACACATAGAGGAAGTTTTTTGTTGATGTATTGAAAATCAATTGTCAAAAATCATTTCCCATTTGAGAAAGTATATCCTAGTTTATAACAGAACATTTAATTGGTGTTTATCCACCAAGAATATTACCTAATTGTATCTTTATTGTTTAACTACCTTGACATAGTCAAGGTTGTAGAGTCAAGTGCCTTGGGTCATAATCTTCATTATCTTAGATTAATATGAAGAGGAATTTCTCCTACTAAATTCAAACATTATGATCAATCCTATTAATTCCCATCAAATGAAACAAATTTCATCTTCACTAAGAGGCTTGGTAAAGATACCAACCAATTGCCTATTAGTAGGTACAAAGTCTAGAAATATATCACCTTTTTCAAAGTTACGTCCAATGAAATTATGCTTAACTTCACTTTGCTTGGTTCTTTAGTGCTCCACAGGATTTTTAATTATGTTGATAGTGCTTTGATTGTCATATCTAATGGCAACTTTCTTGAAATCTCGTCTAAGGTCATTGAATCGTTGGCTGATTCACAATATCTAAGTGCAACAAGCTCCAGTAGCTACATACTCAGCCTTAATAGTAGACAATGCCACTGAATTTTGCTTCTTTAAGTGCTGTGAGGGAAAGGATTATCTAAGGAATTGACATGAACTTGGAATACTCTTTCTATCAATTCTATAACCTATATAGCAAGTGTTAAACTAGAAATTATGATATTTTATGTGCTTTTATTATCTAATAATTGCTCGAGATAAATTATTAATTTAAGATTTTTATATTGTTTTATTTATTTTGTAGGAATTGAAGAAATTTGGGAAAGTCAATAATTAGCTCAAAATAAACCTTAGATCAAGTGGGAAATGAAGAAGGAAGAAAAATCCGAAGCCTAGAACTACGGGCCCAACACGTCCATGGCCCAGACGAACCGTTAGGCTGGGTGTTTTGCTTCTCTTCCATTCCTTTCTCTCTCTTTAGGCCAGCCTAATGCATTATTTTTCTTTCTCCTTCAATTTTCCCCAAATATGCTTCCATCCCACAGGCCAGATGGCCCTTTTTTTCCCAGACTCAGTCCCATCTCCCTCTCTCTCTCTCTCACTTAAGCTCATGTGCAAGGCACATGCTAGCAACAGCCAGCCCCCCATCCCCTTGCATTTTCTTCTTCGTTGGGTTCCAAAACCCATAAAATACAAAGCAAAAGCAGGGCTTTTCATCTCCCTCCCCTCATCCGTTACTCCCTTTATCTCCTTATCATTTAATCCATCATCATCGCCGTCATAATCCCGTTAGTTACTGTAATAGCCTGACGCTGACCCATGTTTATTTATGTACATCATGTTTACTTAATTAATCATGTTTATTTATTTAGCTCATGTTTAGTCATTTTATCAGTTAACATTATTTATTTAACCAAATCATGTCTAATGATTCAATTGCATCCTAGTTTATTTATTCAACGTATCCCATTATGTTATTTAAATATTCCGTATCCAATTATCATAATTAATCCTCCTAGTTGGAAGATATTTCATTTTGGGACCCACTTTGCACTTCAAGTTTTATTTATCATTTAAATCAAGTGAATCGATAGTAGGTCTCGGCAAGTATAATTTAGCGATTAATTATTTTCCTTAATGTCAGGAAAATTTAATTACGAATCTTATGAAATCTTTAACATAATTTTCACTTATTTTTGAGCCCAAACTCAAGCCCAAAATGGATGATTTAGGCCAATTCCTACAAGGGCCACGTTACTTGTGCTTATTTATCGCTAATTATCATGATTTGTACCTAAATATACTCAGCAAAAGGTACTTTATGGCAAAGAAAATTTCAACCACATCTTAGCCAAGACCTTAGAACCA
>NCQT01065767.1:0-21189 GCA_002740465.1 Stenocereus thurberi
ATATATATAAAATATATGTGATAGTTAGTTCTTTGGCTATAAAAGCAATTAAAAAGCATATTAAGACACTTAGTTTTACTTTGCATGTAAAGGTACCTTATAATAACATAACATGATTAGTTTTCTTTGAGTTGGGTGCTAGATCTATGCAGGTAAACTTATACTTGGTATTTTTAATACTCAATCCTCACATTTTTGAAATTTTTAACTTATTAATAAGTCCTTAGAGTACATACTATTTTGAGATCATTTTGTGCCATTTTTGGGAGAATTATGTGCGTTATGCTATAATTTATACTCCTTTTTCGGCTTTGCGATCGGGTATGGTTCTTTTCTGTGTCTTATACGTTTTTCAACCATTTTACCCCAAAGCTTACCATAATTGAGTGTAATTTGACTCCTCACAGACACCCTCAAGTCATCACGCCTATGGAAAGAAGAAAGAACAGAAGATTACCAAGACAGAGCTCACCACGGACTATCCATGGTGAAGGCTACGGACCGTGGTGAGGCCACAACTGCAAGCCTGTTCATTTTCCTTCATCGTGCGGCCAAGGTTGATCATGTTCCTCTTTAAATAGAGCCATTTTCACAGCAAAGAAGACACACAGAGCAGAACGAGAACTCCTTCTCTCTAGTTTTTCGATTTCTCTAAGTTTTATTTAGATTTTTAATAGTTTTGAGTGTGAGTGTTAAAGAAGTGCTTGTTGTTTTGGAACCGTTGCAAAGTTAGAAAACCTTTGAAAGATCTTCAATTGCACTAAGTTTTCTTCTCTCAAACTCTATTTAGTTTTGTTGATCTAAATATGTGTGAGTAGCGTTCTCAATCTAGGGATTGTTAGCCAAGTATTAATATTGGAATCTTTCATCTTTTTTTTAGTTATACTTATTCTTGATTAGGATTGGTTGAATTGTATCATGTTTGTGACAGTGTTATGATTGAATTTTGGCCAAATTCATTTGCCAATTCTAAATAGTTAAGTGAAGGACTGAAAGGTAAAACTTGTATTTGATTGATAAGATATGACTTAACTTAGCAATACTTGAAAAAGATTCGTTTGTTAAGAGGACCCCTTTAACGATCAAAAATCTATAACTTAGACTAAATATGGACATTTGAAAGAATGACTGGTTAGTTTAGGCAATTCAATTTATTTCCAAAGAAGATTGAATTCTAAATGTGACTACACCACTTTCAATCTCCTATTATAGATTAAGTACATAATATATTTCATTGATCCACATCTTTACAAGATGAAACAAATCTCTAGATATTTTTAATTGATTGAATTTTCCAATTAGATTATACTGCCATTTAAACTCTCTATTGAAATTGCTCACGTAGCACTTTCATAGGACAAAAGTCAATATATTACCATTGGTCTTCGTGGGAACGATATCTTTAATAAGCTACATCACCCGTGTGCTTGCGGGCTTAGGTCAAGTTTTTGGCACCGTTGTCATGGACCAAATTTGTGATATTGAGTTAGCGTTTAGAAATTGACTAAGCATTTTATCATTATTTTCTTTCTCTTTATATTTTTTATTTGTGTTGGTAGTTTTGTTGATATTTTGCAGATTTCTCCTTTATATGGAAAGTCCCTTGTTGTTTGAATTTGATCCAGAAATCGAAAGGACTTTTCGGTCCAAAAGGAAATAATGATGGGTAGAAGCCAAAAGACTCAATGCTCAAGCAGTTTCTTCACCCATGGCAGGAATAGGAGGTGACCAAAGAAAGACACTCCGGGAATATGTTAGCCCGGGAGTCCAAGGCATTTCCTCGAGCATTGCTTGGCCAACATAGAAGCGAACAATTTTGAGCTTAAACCAGCCCTTATATCAATGGTACAGCAATCCCAGTTCAGAGATACCCCATTAGAAGGTCCAACCTTACACCTCTCGGTCTTTTTAGAGGAGTGTGACTCATTAAAGCTCAATGGAGTTTCTAGCGATGCCATCTGCTTTCGCCTATTTTCCTTTTCATCTAGGGATAAGCCGAGGGCGTGGCTTTACTTATTGCCTCTAGAATGTATAATGACATGGGACAAGCTTATAAAAGTCTTTCTTACCAAGTTCTTTCCTTTAAGTAAGATGACAAGCCTGTGGAATCAAATCACTACTTTCTCTCAAAAGGAGGATGAGATGCTCCATGAAACCTGGGAGCGATTCAAGGATCTTTAAGATTATACCCTCACTAGGGTCTTCAAAGATGGATGATTGTGCAAACATTCTATAATGGAGTCACTAAACCATTGAGGTCTACTATTGATACGACAGCAGGAGGTACTCTTACGAACAAAACTGAAGATGAAGCATACAATCTTATAGAAGAGATGGCCCTTAACAATTTCCAATGGTCATCCGAGAGAGTCCAACCCAAACAGGTTGGAGGTAAGCTAGAATTAGATGCCATTTCTATGCTTTCTTCTAAAGTTGATGCTGTGGCTCAAACATTAGAACACTTGAATGTTAATTCTGTTAGTTCAAGTACCCCTTCCCCATCATATGATATATGTAGATTAATTGATCATTTGACTGTGCATTATCAAGTGGGTAGTCCTTTTGCCTAAGGTGTAAGTGATTAGGTTAACTATGTGAACAACTATTACCCGAGACTAACAAATGACCCTTTCTTTAGCACGTATAATCTAGATTGGAGAAATCACCCCAATTTCTCTTATAAGTCTAATGCCGTACTCGTGCCCCAAACGAATTTTAGATCATCCACTAGATTTTAAAGACCATCCTATCCTCAATAAGCACCTCAAAAATCTAACATAGAGTCTATGATAGAGAATATGCTTTTGGCATAACAAAAGCAAGATCAGACATTAAGCAATTGGCCTCTAAGGCTGCTCACTACTCATAATAAGATGTTGGAAACTCAAATAGCTCAACAAGTTACATCTTCATCTACACCTTTAGGTAAATTTCCTAGTAAGAACAAACCTAGCCCGGGGGAACAATGTAATGCCATGATTTTAAGAAGGGGCAAGCAACTCGACGGACCTAAGGGGGTTCGCTAAAATGAACATTCACATTATGGAAAGGAGGAAGCCATCGAGAAAGAGGTACCTAATTCTTCTAATAAGGATATAGGTGATGATACTTCTAATAAGATTCCTGATAGCACCAAGAAAATGTCCCTAAAACCCTATGTATCACATTTACCCTTCCCCCAACGAATGGCTAAGGCTAAACTTGATCAACAATTTAGAAGGTTTTTAGAAGTCCTTAAGAAACTATACATTAACATTCCATTCTTTGATGCCTTATCACAAATGTCATCCCATGGTAAATTTTTGAAGGAGATTTTATCTAATAAAAGAAAGTTAGAAGAGCATGAAATACTATGGCATTGACCGAAGAATGCAGTGCCGCAAGTCAAAATATGCTCTATGCTAAGCTTAAGGATCCTGGTAGTTTTGCTATTCCTTATCTGATAGGGAAAGAGTCCATAGATAATGCTTTATATGATTTAGGGTCTAGTGTAAGTCTAATGCCTTCTCTCTTTACAAGAAGTTGGATTTAGGAGAAATAAGACCCACCACCTTCTTTTTACAATTGATGGACCATTCTGTAAGGTACCTCATAGGTATTTTAGAGGATGTCCTCATTAAAGTAGGAGACTTATATGTGCCTGTAGATTATAAAATCCTTGAAATGGAAGAAGATACGTGCGCCCCTATTATTCTTGGTAGGCCATTTTTTGCCACCGTTGGGTGCCGTATAGGTGTTAAAAATAGCAAGTTTTATTTTGATGTGGATAATCAACATGTTGAATTCAACTTGATTAAAGCTTCTAAGTTCCCTTCTATCTCTGGAGAGTGTCATTGGATTAATGTAGTGGATAATTTGGTGCAAAAAACTACTTCTAATAATGATTCTCATGATCCACTTGAGCATTGTTTATTAAATGATGGCACTACTCGAGATGAAAACCTAGAAGTAGTAATGTGTGCTCAATTCTTGGAAGCTTCTCTACCAGATAGCCCACCCTTAGCCACAATGCAATCACTAGTACATGACGAAGCATCCTCAATAGATGAGGAATGTGCCTTCAAGGTGAACTAAAACCTCGTCCTTCCTCTTTGAGGCATGAGTTTCTTGGCCCAAACCCTACATATTCTATGATTATGAATGCAAGTTTAAACGCATCTCAAGTTGACTCTTTCCTAAAGATACTTACATTGCATTGTAAGGCTATGGGATATACTCTTAATGACCTTAAAGCAATTCACCCTTCTGTGTGCATGCATCGTATTTTGATAGAAGATGACTATAAACCCTCAATTGAACAGCAAAGGAGATTGAACCCGAAGATGCACGATCTGGTAAAGAAAGAAATTTTAAAACTGCTTAAGGCTAGCATTATCTACCTGATCTCTGATATTGAGTAGTTAAGTCTGGTCCATGTTGTCCCTAAAAAGGGGGAATGACGGTTGTAAGAAATGAAAATAATGAATTTATGCGTACTAGGACAGTTACTGGTTGGCGTATGTGCACAGATTATAGGAAATTGAATAAAGCCACCGGTAAGGACCACTTTCCCCTACTTTTCATTGACCAAATGCTCAAGAGGCTAGCAAATAACTCTTGTTTTTGCTACTTGGATGCCTATTCAGGATTCTTTCAATCCCTGTTCACCCTAGTGATCAAGAAAAGACTACCTTTATTTGTCCATATGGTACATTCGTTTATAGGAAAATGTCATTTGGGCTATGTAATGCCCCCGCCACATTTCAACGATGCATGATGGCTATTTTTTTCAATTTTATTGAGGACATAATGGAAGTTTTTATGGATGATTTTTCTGTATATGATACGACTTTTGACCATTGCTTAAATAATTTGTCTGAAGTCTTGCAAAGGTATGAAGATATGAACTTGGTCTTAAATTGGGAAAAGTGTCATTTAGTGATACAAGAGGGGGTTGTTTTAGGCTATATTATTTTAAATAGGGGCATTGAAGTTGACCAGGCAAAGATAAAGGTAATTGAGAAATTGCCGCCACCTTCTTCTATAAAGAGTGTAAGGAGTTTTATTGGACACATTGGTTTCTACCGAAGGTGCATAAAAGATTTTTTGAAAATTGCAAAAGCTCTTATGCATTTCTTGCCAAAGATGTGCCCTTTGAATTTAATGAAGAATGTTTAAGTATCTTTCGTAGGTTAAAAGGAGGCTTTGATCGCTGCCCCAATTATTCAGGCCCCGAATTAGGAGTTACTTTTTGAGGTTATGTGCGATGTCAGTGACTATGTAGTGAGAGCAGTTTTGGGACAAAGGAAAAACAATGCCTTATGCCATCTATTGTACAAGCCGAACTTTGAATGTTGCTCAATGAATTATGCCACAACTGAGAAAGAACTCCTAATTGTTGTGTTCGCCTTGGAGAAATTCCATTCATGCTTGATAAATTCTAAGGTGATCATTTTTACTGATCATGCCATAAATATCTCTTGAAGAAGTCTGACTCCAAGCCTCGTATCATTCGCTGGGTGCTTCTTCTCCAAGAATTTGATTTGAAAATTTGGGACAAAGCAGGCCGTGAAAATGTAGCTGCTAACCACTTATCTCGCTTAGGTATCGAGGCCAAACCAATAGAGGAGCTTCCTATAGACGACTTTTTCCTAGATGACCAACTCTTTGCAATATCTCACCAGGCGACGCCATGGCATGCTGATTTAGTTAAAGTATGTGAAGTTATGCCAACCAGGTTATCTTATCAACAACAGAATAGATTCCTTTCTAATACAAAATATTATGCGTGGGAAGAACCTACTCTACAAACTATGTGGAGATGGAGTATATAGAAGGTGTTTGTCGAAAGATGAGGTTCCTAATGTCCTCCACTATTGCCATGCCTCAGCTTATGGTGGACACTTTGGACTTGACAAGACTATAGTTAAAGTGCTTCAAGCCGGTTTTTATTAGCCCACTGTCTTTAAAGATGACAGAACTTTCATTATGGGGTGCGACAGATGCCAATGGACAAGGAACATTTTCAAGAAGCATGAGATGCCTTAAAGTGGGATCCTTGAGGTAGAACTTTTCCGCGTTTGAGGAATTAACTTTATAGGACCATTTCCTTCTTCTTACAATAGTCTTTATATCTTCGTGGAGTTTATTACATTTCCAAGTGGGTAGAAGCTATTGCATCTCCTACTAATGATTCCGAGGTGGTAACTAAGTTTCTTAAAAAGAACATATTTACAAGGTTTGGCACACCAAGAGCTCTCTTGAGTGATAATAGGACTCATTTTTACAACAAGGCACTTGAGTTCCTCTTAAAGAAGTATGGGGTTTTTTATAAAATCGCTACGCCTTATCATCCACAAACCAGTGGTCAAGTTGAGTTATCTAATCGAGAGTTGAAAAGCATTTTAGAAAAAACGGTCGATCGATCGCGGAAAGATTGATCTAAAAAGGTTGACGATGCACTTTGGGCTTACTGGACCGCTAAAAACTCCCCTCAGTACTACTCCACACCACTTAGAATTCGAAAAATCTTGTCATTTTCCAGTTGAGTTAGAACACAAGGCATATTGGGCAATTAGAACTCTAAACTTTGACCTTAAGGCGGCTGGTGAGAAGAGGCTTCTGCAGTTGAATAAGTTAGATGAGTTACATTTGGAGGCTTACAAAAGCTCGCGAATTTATAAGGAGAGGACCAAGCACTGGCATGACAAGCATATTTTGAAGAAAGGATTTGAGGTGGGTGACCCCGTCTTGTTGCTCAATTCTAAGTTAAGGTTAATTCCAGGCAAACTGAGGTCCCGGTGGTCAGGTCCATTTAAAGCTATAAAAGTCTTCCCTCATAGAGCAGTGGAAGTCTGGAGCGAAACAACTGGTACGTTTAAGGTAGATGGGCAAGGTCATAAACCTTACTATGTGGGAGAGTCTATTGACAAGGCTGCTGTATATCACCTATCTGAACCCTCTCCCCTCCCTTTTAGAGTTTTATGCTTGCATTGAGGACAATGCTTTGTCCAAGCATGGGGGAGTTGTTATTGTTGTTCATGGTTGTATATGTGTGTGTTGTGGATGTGTGAAAATTTTTATGCTTTTTGAAGTCATGCATTTAGGCGTAGTTTGCTTTTTTAGTTGATTATTTTATTTTCTAGGTTTCTTTCTTTGTTTTAGCTTTGTTTTGACACTTTTTAGTTTTTAATTACATTTTAGGCTAAGTAAAAAAAACAAAAACCTAAAAAGAAAGAAAGGAACTATAAATCCTCCGATGATGAGTCTTTAGAACCCAAAAAGAAAGAAAAGAACTATAAATCCTCTAATGATAAGTCTTTAGACTAAGTGGCTTTCTTTTGCCTCTTTTGACCCTTTTTGTTAGGCCTATTTGTGAATAAAATGTTTGTTTCTGTGTTTTCAGATAATGCTTCATGTTTTGACCTTCACGTTAGATGTGAGTTGCTAGCTTAATGATTCTTGGCATGCACATTTGGCATATGAAATTCAAAATGCTAGATGAACTTTGTCCTGTGAGATTTTAAGTCTGAATAGACTACTTCATCAATTTAGTCACATATTTCCTTTTATGTGTGACTCTTCCTAGATTTCAAGTCTCTAGAACTCGCTTAGACTCTAGTTCAAGACCATATTTAGCATGCACATTTATGTAACATGATTGAGGCATTCTTTGACACTTTATGAGCTAAATTTACCAAATAGCCACCCTTATGCGAAAAATTTATCCCTTGCTACCCCCTTTGAGCATTTACCGTGTTTATTGATGAGAATCTATATTATTATCTTTGGCCACACACATATGTCTTACCCTTATAGCCAAGGCTAAAGAGATATCATAATTGATTTTGAGTAGTTTATGGATAATAACATTTTATGGATATTGTAGTTTGGTTAGATATGATAAGGAACTCATGCTTTATTTTTCTCTTCAAAGTCAATTGAGTTACGTTTTATGAGTTGCGAGAAAAGTGTTGAAAATGCATAGTTTCCTTTGCCATTATTCTCCTCTTTTAAAAAAAGAAGAAAGAGAAAAAAAATGAAGCGCACCAAAGGTGTGTAAAAAAAATGTGTACATGTTGCAAAGAAACAAAACAAAAAAAAAAGGAAGAAACAAAACCAAAAAAACAGAAAAAAATGATGCAATAAGAGGATTTGGCATTGGTTTTATATTTTTAGGCACTTTTCTTGTGACATCACTTGGGGTTGTTGTTGATATTTTAAGAAGTATGTTTTAGTTGGGAGATGATGGTTTATACTCTTAGTCTTTGGCTTTTAGCTCCACAAATTCCAAAATATTTGTTCCGTCTTTACCTTTATCCATTTGTCTCGTTACAACCCTTAAAAGTTCTCATGATTGCCTTGTGTGTTTTGCGTTATAGTGGTAGCGAATTAGAGAGTCTTATCAAGCTTATGGTTGATTTGGTTCTATGGAATGAGATTTGAGAGAACCGTATTTTATTTTTAAACACATGAGTGATGAGTGTCTCATCCTTAAAGTGAGGTTCTATTGGTTCTTCTAAGCTTTACTTATTGTAATATGCTGATATGATTACTCAAGTTGATTTGAGTGACTACTTTAATAATTTGATGTGATGGTTCTTACTTTTTCAAAAATTTCCTTCTTCTATCTATTTGTAAAAATTTTCATCACTTTTGGGCTAAACTACTTGAGTTGATTTGGTTATTGATGTTGCTATTGACGTCTTTTTAAGGAGGTTATTTATACTTTTAGCCTCAATTTCATATTTGCTTGGGGACAAGCAACGGTAAACGTGGGAGAGTTTGATAAGTCCTTAAAGTGCACACCATTTTCAGGTTATTTTATGTCATTTTTAGGGAGAATTATGTGCTTTATGTTATAATCTATACTCCTTTTTCAGTTGCAGGCTCGGGTATGGTTCTTTTCTATATTTTGCAGGATTTTGGACCATTTTACCCCAAAGTTGACCATAATTGAGTGTAATTTGACTCCCCACAGACATCCCTAAGTCATCATGTCTGTGGAAGGAAGAAAGAATAGAAGATTATCAAGACAAAAACTCACCATGGACTACCCGTGGTGAAGGCCACGGTCCGTGGTGAAGCCATAACTACAAGCCTGTTCATTTTCCTTCATCATATGGCTGAGAGTGATCGTGTTTCTCTTTAAATAGAGCCATTTTCACAACAAAGAAGACACACACAGTAGAAAGAGAACTCCTTCTCTCTAGTTTTTCCATTCTTTTCCATTCTTGTAAGTTTAGTTTAGATTTTTTCTAGTTTTAAGTGTGAGTGTTGAAGAAGTGCTTGTTGTTTTAGAGCCTTGCAAAGTTAGAAAACCCTTGAAAGATCTCCAATTATGTTAAGTTTTCTTCTCTCAAACTTTATTTAGTTTTGTTGATTTAAACATATGGGAGTAGTTTTTTCAATCCATGGATTGTTAGGCAGGTATTAATATTGGAATCTTTCATGTTTGTTTAGTTGTACTTGTTCTTGATTGGGATTGGTTGAATTCTATCTTTGTGTGAAAGTGTGATTATTGAATTTTGACCAATTCATTTGCTAATTTTAAACAGTTAAGTGAATGACTGAAAAGTGAAACTTGTTATTTGATTGAAAAGGTAGGACTTGACTTAATAATGCTTGCACGAGATTTGCTTGTTAAAAGGACCCCTTTAGCGCTCTAAAATCTATAATTTAGACTAAACAAGGACCGTTGAAAGAATGACTTGTTAGTTTAGGCAATTTAATCTATTTCGAAAGAAGATTGAATTCTAAATGCGATTGCACCCCTTTCAATCTCCCGCTATAGATTAAGTACATGATATATTTCATTGATCCACATCTTTACACGATGAAACAAATCCCTAGATATTTTTAATTGACTGAATTTTCAAATTAAGTTACAGTGTCATTCAAATTCTCTATTAAAATTGCTTGCTTAGCACTTTTATAGGACAAGACTCAATAGATTACAATTGGTCTTCGTGGAAATGATATCTTTATTAAACTACAACTCCCGGGCGCTTGCGGGCATATGTCACTTATGGTCTTTACGATGTCTTCAATGGACCCATACCTTTATCTAAGGGTTAGTAAGGAGATTTGAGTAGGCAAATTTCCCATCTATAGCATATATTTTAAGAAATTTAAAAGCAACTGTATAGATAAGACTACTTAAACTTGTAGTCTATACATGCCTTTGAAATCCTTAGAACTTATATGCATTATAAAATCTTTTTGATCTTAATCCTTAACCTCTTTTTTCCAGTAAATTTTATGAGTTATAATCTCAATATAACTCAAGCTTCTGAAGGGGAAAAACAAGAGGGATGGGCTAAGTATCTTCTTCGTGTTTGAGAAACAAGGGAAGGAGAAGAGTTTTTACGAACTTTCCAATTGAAATCACACACTTACAAACCCTCTTATTCTTCTCACTAGGGTTTATATCTTGGTCTAACTACTTAATCAGTTGCATTAACAGTACCCTAAGCTTTGTTTTTATCTTCTTGTCAGATCTTCTTTCTCCCTCCTCAACCAAGATATATCTTGGCTTCTTTCTTTTGTACCCACTCTCTTTGCTTGTTATAGAGGAAAGACATGGAGAAGAAATAAATTTGTTAAACAAGAACGGCGAGGAGGGAGGCAAGGGTGAAGATTCCCTTTTTCTAGACATTGCATTTCCTTTGATAGATCTCATGGATATTCTTCCTATTCTTCTCTTCCTTTAACCATAGGAATGAGTCTAGGTGCAAGGCCTACTCTATTTAGCTTAAGGTGTCACTTGCCTTGTTTGAGAATAACATGAGCTATCCTTACCTCATCTCTTTTTATGTCCTTGTGTAATTTGGATTCCATGTAAGCTATGGCCAAGAAAAGTTCCCGTCTAATGCTTATGCTTGAACGAAAGTTCACCTCGTGGTCTACCATATGTGTCAATTCTTTTACAAAAATGTCAATCTAATTTTCCTTCATGAGATAGAACACATAGTTGGCTAAATTTTTACAATGCTAAGTGTCCAGACTACATGATTAGACCTCATCAAATTGAGGGCTGGGGTGGGTGAGTCGGTAGACAAGGTTTTCTTAACCCTAACTCTACCCGAACCTCACGCAGCTCTGCATGACCCTAACCTTGACGCTGGGGGGACCGTCGAGTCATCTAACCAAACCTGTCCCTCAAACCTTCCCTACATAGAAAATGAGAGTTTTCACTAAATTTCATTTTTATTCTAAAGTTAACAAAACACCCTGCTAAACAAAAGACCAAGCAATAATATAATGGTTCAACAGGTAATTACAAACATTCTAATACTCAATTTAATGATTAAAACAGTTAGTTCACTAAAATAACTACTCTAACCATAAAAAATGGAGTGTTTGAACGTTTAAAACTAGTGAGATTTTGGGAGGTAAAAGGGAGGGGGGAGGCTAAGAGGAGGTGAGAAAGTAGAAAGCGAAAAGGCTTTGGATAAATGAAGCCCAAAGTATTTTGTTTTGAGTTTAAATTTTATTTTTTAAAACAAGGGTCGGGGGCTTGGGTAAGATGGTCAAAACCTCTACCCGAGCCCAACCTCATCATAGTTGAATACTCTCAATTTAACGGTTGGGGTCAGTTAGAAGAGGAAAAAAGCCAACCCTAACCCTAATTTGTTTAGAGTTAGGTAGGGGCAGGTCGGGTAGACGCCGGCCCGTTTATCGGGTCTAATCATGATGTTAATATTTAAATAATGCTTATACTCTGCCTTTTGGCTTGTTTAAGGTAGTGATGTACCCATGGAGGGGCAGCAAGAGAGCCTTGATCATAACCATCCAAACAGTTCAAGCAATTAAGAAATCAAGGCAATAA
This sequence comes from Stenocereus thurberi, assembly GCA_002740465.1. Classification (NCBI taxonomy): domain Eukaryota; kingdom Viridiplantae; phylum Streptophyta; class Magnoliopsida; order Caryophyllales; family Cactaceae; genus Stenocereus; species Stenocereus thurberi. The sequence continues at coordinate 11,810 of NCQT01065767.1, forward strand.
CTTAGCTTGTCAAAGGGGACTAAACTGTCCAACTTTCAGGTTCAGCCCGAAAAAAGGTTGAACTTTTCAGCCTTATATCTTGAGTTACAGACATGGGAATAAGGTGATTCTTACACCATATGAAAGCTTAAGAAGTCAAGAATCCAGCAAATCAAGTTTGAAGTCATTTGGAGGACATTTGGTCTATCAAATTAAGCTCCAAAGTCAACTGCTCCAGTTTTGCTCCCAGCAGCGCCTGTTCTATATCAATGAGTGTTGGAGCTACTTAACTAGCTGATTTGTGGGATTTCTTGGCACTAAAATGTGTCATAATATTTATCATTATTCCCCCTAAAAGATGGTGCATTTTGTCCAAGGCATTTGCTATTAACCGGCCCCAAAGCTCATGAAACACCCTTTTAACCGGTTTTTGCTATTTTGCATTTTGGGCTTAATCTAGCTGATCAACACATGTTTTGAGGCTAATCAAAGCTCAAATCAGCTGTCCAAGGTACGTGTGAGGTGTTAGAAGAGTACTAATCAGATTGCATTAGATTATGACACCTATTTTGATGTAGACTTAGAGCTCGTGTGTTGTCAAGCTTTAAGCTCTCTTTGTATTTAGATTAGCAAGTGTTTAGTGGGGTTCCCAAGCTGTGTGGGACGTGGGCAGCAGCTGAGAAGGTCCTTAAATGTCCTTCTTCACTCTTGTGTTCATTAGATTATGAGTTAAAGAAAGGTTGAGTTCAAACTCCCTCTTGTGTTTCTTCGCTCTTGCTTATCTCTAGCCTAGCTCTCTAGAGTGGTGTTTAAGAGACTCTTGTGATCTTTGGGTGGTGATATCTTATCCAAGAGTGCTTAGTTTATCATACTACGACCCTTGCAACTCAAAACCATGTTCTTTCTTCATTCACTACTTGAGATCCCCTCTTTGATCTTCACTCTAAGATCTTAGAGATGTATCAAGTGGTATTAGAGCTTTGGCTATTCTCTTGTCCAAGCTTCCAACTCCAAATACATTCCCAAACACATCCCAAACACAAAGCCAAAACCAACCCACAAAGCACTCCCATAGCAATCACAAACCGTGCCCAGGCAAATTTTCAGCATGGTCACCCTGTGCCTTTGGGACACGACCGTGCCACTGTCCAGCCTTGCCATTCTAGAGCATAAGTTCAGCACGGCCTGACTGTGCCATTGAGCAAGACCGTGCCACACTCCCTCCACGCCAAAACAACACAATCTTTCTTACAACTCTTTACAAAAGCCAAGATATCTTCTAGTACCTCTTTGGAAGAGAAGTTTGAACAACTTCTAAAAGCCAATGTTGAGAAAGATGCTCAACTTGACTACTTGAGAAAGCAACTCAGTCAAGTTATGAAGAACAATCGGAAAGAGATTCAAAGCTCACGCTTAACTAGTGGATCCGAATCCATGGAGGAAGAAACCGAGAGCAACCCATTTGCTTCAAGTGACGGGGATGAAGAAAGAAGCCCAAGGAGAACAAGAACAGGCAAGCAAGTTGCCATGGATTTTAAGGTGAAATTCCAGAATTTAAAGGCCAACTCGACCCGGATGATTTCGTTGAGTGGTTGAACACCGTGGAAAGAGTGTTTGAGTATAAAGGCATTCCCAATGACAAGAAGGTAAAACTTGTAGCCCTGAAACTTCGTAGGTATGCTTCTATTTAGTGGAGTAATGTCTTAGCTAAGAGGACTGGGAAAGGGAAGGGGAAAATTAAATCATGGAGGAAAATAAAGGAAAAACTCAAAGCCAAATTTCTACCACCCCACCACCTTCAAGACAATTACACCAAACTCTATAACCTTAGGCAAGAAACTAAAAGTGTGGAGGAGTATACCCGTGAATTTGAAAAGCTTATCATGACTAGTGATATTAGGGAGGATGAAGCCTAAACCATAGTGAGATACTTGGGAGGGTTAAATGAGTCCATACGGAATGTTATGGAGTTATAACATTATACTACTCTTGATGAAGTTTGCTCACTAGCCCACAAAGTTGAACTCCAAAAGAAAGCCAAGTTTAAGAGAGAACCCTCAAAACCCCCTCAAAGTAGCTACCCTTTTGACAATGGAAGTTTTACTCCTACTCTAAAACCCCTAAACACACCCACGGCCCCACCTACTACCAAGCTAAACCCCATAAAATCACCCCTCAACCCTTATGAGAAGAGAAGATGCTATAAGTGTCAAGGGTTTGAACATATAGCCTCGGATTGTCCTAATAGAAAAGTTATCACCTTGGTGGAATACCAAGAACTAGAAGAAGCCGAGTTAAAAGAAGAAGGGAGTGACAAGGAGGTTCACCTAATCTAGATTGAGGAGGAATGTATGGTGAGAGCGGATGAAGGAGAGTTACTTGTGCTTAGAAGGGCTTTGAATGGTAACAAGAGCTCCAACCATGAAGAGCAACGCAAGGACATCTTCCATAGAAGGTGCACCATCAATGGCCGACTGTGTTCTCTTATTGTGGATAGGAGAAGTTGCACCAACGTGGCTTCTACTACCTTAGTAACAAAGCTCAATCTCCAGACTGAATCACAGCCCCAACCCTACTCTATTCAATGGCTTAACCAAGGCAAAGGCCTACAAGTTTCACATCGTTGCTTGTTGTCCTTCTCCATTGGTAAAAGCTATCTAGATGAACTATGGTGTGACATCATCGCCATGGATGCTTGTGATATCCTATTGGGAAGGCCTTGGCTATATGATCGAAGAATAATGCACGATGGTTACCAAAATACATACACTCTCCATAAAGATGGCGGAAAAATCACCTTAGCCCCATTTGCTCCACAAAATCAAGCCGTCAACCACCGAAAGCAAGCTTTGTCTCAACTGGGGGAATTAGGAGTTTTATGCATCCTCAAACTGCATTTTGGTGATGATAACCTTGCGAATTTGAGGAAAAATTCTCTCCAACAAGGGGAGGATGATGTACCCATGGAGGGGCAGCAAGAGAGCCTTGATCATGACCATCCAAACAGTCCAAGCAACCAAGAAATCAAGGCAATAACTCAGCTTATCAAAGAGGACCAAACTATCCAACTTTCAGATTCAATCGAAAAAAGGTTGAATTTTCCAGCCTCATATCTTGAGTTACAGAAATGGGAATAAGGTGATGCTTGCACCATATGAAAGCTTAAGAAGTCAGGAATCCAACAAATCAAGTTTGAAGTCATTTGGAGTTCATGTGGTCTAACAAATTAAGCTCCAAAGTCAACTGCTCCAGTTTTGCTCCCAGCAGCGCCTGTTCTATATCAACAAGTGTTGGAGCTACTTAGCCAGCTGATTTGTGGGATTTCTTGGCACCAAAATGTGTCATAATATTTATCATTACTTCCCCTAAAAATGGTGCATTTTGTCCAAGGCATTTGCTATTAACCAGGCCCAAAGCTCACGAAATGCCCTTTTAACCGGTTTTGCTGTTTTGCATTTTGGGCTTAATCTAGCTGATCAACACATGTTTTGAGGATAATCAAAGCTCAAATCAGCTCTCCAAGGTACATGTGAGTTGTTAGAAGAGTACTAATCAGTTTGCATTAGATTATGACACCTATTTTGATGTAGACTTAGAGCTACTGTGTTGTCAAGCTTTAAGCTCTCTTTGTATTTGGATTAGCAAGTGTTTAGTGGGGTTCCCAAGCTGTGTGGGACATGGGCAGCAGCTGAGAAGGTCCTTAAATAGCCTTCTTCACTCTTGTATTCGTTAGATTATGAGTTAAAGAAATGTTGAGTTCAAACTCCCTCTTGTGTTTCTTCTCTCTTGCTTGTCTCTAGCCTAGCACTCTAGAGTGGTGTTCAAGAGACTCTTGTGATCTTTGGGTAGTGATATCTTATCCCAATAGATCCAAGGGAGAGCTCTAAGTATTCTTGGTGGTGATATCTTATCCAAAAGTGCTTAGTTTATCGTACTACGACCCTTGCAACTCAACACCGTGTTCTTCCTTCATTCACTACTTAAGATTCCTTCTTTGATCTTCACCCTAAGATCTTAGAGGTGCATCAGGTAGTGACCAATGTATATGGCTTAAAATTTTAGAGCTAGGTGGCTTTACGAGGGGAAGGCATATAATACATGATCCATGCTCTCTTTTACCCTTAGTCTAATGTCAAACCTAGGATGCCCCTCCCTGTCAAACTTTGGCTTTAGTGCGATAAAATGTTAAATGGTTGGGTTGTAATAAGACTAAATAGTTATGCAATGGATTGCCACATTTACACATTATTGACCCACAATTGTAAACCCTAAGGCATATCTGGACTTTAGGTGCTTAGTTCTTACAAAGTATATATGCACCGTAAATATCACAAGCATGCACATGACTTATCGTGGATGACTCCTCTAAATATATACATATAAATTTACATCAAAATGTATTTTCATATAATTTCTTATATAACTCGTGATGTTCATAACTTGTATGTACCTTATCAAACAAATTTTACGTAAAAAATTATTACATAAAATTTGATGGAGAACACCATAACATTTAGAAATCAAATATTATTTTTCCCATTAATGTACTCAATTCAATATTTCATATACAATAGCTATTACTTTATGGGTATTATAAACTTAAATAAATTATCACATAGAATTTTATTAAATTTTAGAGCTGGAAAATGGGCTGTTATGGAAAAAGATTTTTAAGATTTCGAGGGTTTTCCTTTATTGGGCTTCTCATCTTCATGAAATCACTAACTAAACTAATTGCACTTGAACTTGAGTGATTCTATTTGTTAATCACAACATTCATGTACTCAATGCATTCTTCATTCCTAAGGGGAACACCAAGTACTCAAATACCTTTGTCAGAAGGTTGATATAAAGGAGCAGGATGCTCTTACAGCCTTCCTTGACTTTCTCGTGTACTTAATATTGATCTTAGAGATATTTTTGTCATGGCCAGTCATGATGTGGTGAACCATGTTAAGTGCTTTGTGGGATGGCATTTTCTTGGTATTGCCTCTAGGATACACAGTACGAATGAAAATTTAGTGAAGGATTTTAGAGTCAGTGTACAGCTAGGTACAAGAAAACTATTTTTGTTATCTAGATTAAAAGGGAACTTGAAACAGGTCCCAAGATAGGCTTGGACACAATCATACAAGGGTTTATGGCACACTCTTGGTCAACCTTCATATTAGAAATATGGCCAGGGGTTGCTAGGGTGAGAGAGAAACAAAGTCATTCATAGCCTTTAGGATCTTCCTTCTTCAGGCTGAAATAAAACAACTTGACCAAGATATGATAAAGCGTGGTACTCATATCAAAAAATTTCTTACTTTGGAGCTTCTTCTAGGGTGTGATATGTGGCCTTGCACTGGCTCAAAGAGGATCTGCCTTTGCATCTTGGATGACATTATTTCTTAGCGTAGGAGTTTGAAAATTNNNATAATAGCCTTGAGGTGGATTCCTTCTGTCACACCCCTCCTTCATTGAAGCAATATTACATCCCATTATAGAATCCTTAAGACTAAATTAAGATCAAAACTAACTCTAAGCTACTTAAGAATTAGTTAATAATGGGATATTGTTGTTAAACAATTCATTAGGTCCCACTTGAATAATAGCGCTAAACAAAGACTAGAAAGTTGATGAACCTGTGAACATATCATAAGGGTCATTTGGGACACTTCTTCAACGAGCTACTCGTTTAGAGTACTGATCACTTATTAATTTTAAAGAAATGAAACAAAGCCCCCGCATGGGTTACATACCTGGTGTACCAAACCAATCCTACAACACCCAAGAAAGAGTTATAAAAATGTTTGGGGATAGGATAGATGGCGTTGGCCCTAAGGAGGTCAATAGAGTCAAGCCAACAATGTGTTACAATATGAGTTCAAAGGACAAAGCTCATATCAAACCAAATTACAAGAAAAGGATTTGAAAACAACACAGCTAGTCAACATCCCTAATCATGGATTGTCAACCAACAGCAGTGTCCTTCCACGAAGGCTATGCTAACTTTGAACCTAAAAAAGGAGAAAAAGAGGAGAGGGTGAGCAAACTACACACTCATTAGACAATTGTCACCCTTATAACTGAAAACAATTACACATCATGTAATATTTATTAGCACACAATACCATTGGCATATTAGTACTGTATGAAATCCCTTTTTCATAAACTTGCAGTAGAATGAGACTGAAACTGTCATTCTACTTGATGCTAATTAGAATCTTGGTAAAAGTAATTCATTGCGCTATATGAAACATTTTCTTTCACTTACTTGCAAACCACACGCAAATAGCTCGAGAACATAATTTTAGTTTCGACTTAATAGAACTGAAACCCTTTTAATATGTTATTTAGGTTGAAATCCTTATAAAATCATAACACTTCAATTATTTGGATCAAAACTCATTTTTAGGGCATTTAACGATTACTAGTCTATAGTTTCTTAATATAGGTGAAATGCACACCCGCTAGACACTTAGGTTCCCCGGGCATACTAAAGTCTATAATGTACTTTACCTTCATTAGTATAAGATTAACCTGAAATGCAGAGGTTAATTTTTTTGGAGTCTTGGAGACTGCATCGGGAATCCCACAACCTGAGACGTATAGGTCGTGTCATTCACAGCAATAACGTGTCTTTCCATAAACAACAACTTGGTGGAATACAAAACTTCTACAAGAAATTTCCCTTTTGAAACATCTAGCTACTCAATCAACTTTGTTTAGAAACCATAATAATTTCGAGATTTTGATAAGGCATCTTGAATGGGTCAATAGCCATGGGCAACATGAACAAGATATTTTTAAAGCACCAACACATATTTGGAACATAACATTATATACATATATATATACACACACACACACACATCAAGGACTTTGTATGATCTTGATCTTAGATTCATCTATCTCACAAGAAGTTGCCAAGACAACAGTTCTATATTCAATAAAGCATCACAAATAATACAGATGTTATGAAAGGGTCAGGTGAATATTTTGCTAGACTGGCAACTGCTTAACATGAACGAAGGAGCCTCTAATAATTTTCTAACATAGTTCTCTTTCTCGATTCTCATTAATTGGCTTAGGGATTTGCCTCGTACCACATGACCATTGCTTGCTTCATAATTATCGTAACTCTTTGTTTAGAGTTCCTTGACCTAAAATCCATGTTAAAACTTCACTAATAGTCCATTAATGTAATAAGAATCTTATAACTCAAACGAGTTCATAATATGAAAGGTTACTCCTACTTTGCAAACATTTACCACAAAACACAAGATAATTATACGAATACTTGTACACACTTACTTCTTTTCCTTTTTTTCATCACCACTATGTTTTCCTTTTTTTTCTTAAAACAGCCCCTACCCTCGTTAACCTCAAATTTTCAAATTTATTATCTCGTACACAAACGTAGCCAAAGTTTGTGGTCCCAAACTTTATTTGCACAAATCCAACAAATAGACTTGTGAAACTTGTGGATAGACTAAGAAGGTCATAAATACAATCATATTACCATAATTTCCTTTTTGAATCACTACCATAACCTCCAAATCTTCAAGTTCCATAACAAACCCTAATTTCCAACTCCAAGTTCACAATATAGTAATAATTGCTAGATTTAAGCATGTTAACCTGAAAGATTACTCAAATTCACTTACATTCTACCATAAACCCAAAATTCAATTTTGTTTAAAATTAGTATATTCGAATGAGAGACTTACCCAACTGCATTTTGAACAAAGAGGAAACCAAATGCCAGTATAAGAGGTGAGTTGGTCTCCTTACTCCTAAGCCCTTCCTTTTTCTTCCTCTACTTTTTCCCTTCTTCTTCCTCTCTCTCTCTCTCTCTCCTCCCTCTATGTTATGTGGGGATGTGTGTGTTATGGGAGTAACAAAAAAAAAATCTTATTTTTTGGTTAAATGTAGCCCCCTCTGCTTTTCCTTTTTTTTTCTCCCTTTCCTCTCTTTCCAACGTGCACTAGTCCCTAGCCACTTGTCTTCTTCCTTGTTTGTGAGCCAATAATTGATAAGCGCGATAGAAAAGGGGTTTGAGGGTTCGACCCAATTGAACTAATATTTAACAAGGGTTTTGACTTACATTAAGAAATGATAATTTTAGATATGTCAGTNNNGACGGGCCGGTCAAGTACGAGTCAATGTATTTGGGTTCATGTCAAATACAAGTCGGGTATATTTTGGGTTTGGGTAAAATACGGGCGGACATCTTTCAGTTCTATGGGTTTCAAGCAGACTACATTGGTTTAGAGTGCCTTTTCTATGACTTTTTTGGTCAAAATTAAAAATTTGACATATTAATTTCTCAAAATTGTCAGTATTTAATGAAAAAGTATAATAATTATAATTTCTCAAAAGAATATTAAAAATATTCTAACTTTTTATTATGATATATGAACGTCATGTATGATATTTTTTGAGCGTAAATTTAAGCCGCAAGCGTACGACTTTCGTCATAGTACTTGAGGTCCTCTCCTCAGGGATGATGGGTGAAAATTAGGTTACAATCAACTAAATTATCCTAAACAAAATTAAATTATCCCAAATAATGAAATAGGCAAAACTAACTGTTATTAAAAACAAGACTCATGACATTAGTGTGAATTTAAATTATTCATGCCTAGATTTTCTAAGGAATTCAACCAAAACATGTAAGTTCAATATGGAAATAAATTAAGTTGAAACCAAAACATGGGTTAACGAGAATACGCCTTCATGCCCATTCCATATAATCCACCAATTCAAGCCTAGTGGGTCCAGCTCAATTCTAATTAATGTTATCAAAATGACAATTACTAAAGTCAATTAACCAACTAAAAGGGCAATTAAAGGTAATTAAAAATGAACTAAAACAAAATTAAAATAAGGGAGGAGGAGGAAGAATCGCTAAGCATCAAAGTCAACACTAGAGGAATGGGGCGCTATGGATGCTCTTGTACCCAACTCCAACCATATTCACACTGTCGAATAGAGAAAACAGAAAAAACAGAGTAGGCAAACAGAATAGAGAGGAGAGCATAGAAGCTGTGGTAGCCCTTCCAAGGCTCAACCTAGGTTCTACAACCTCCATCAATAAAAGAAGCAAAACAACGAGTAAATCTTAGGATCAAAATCAGTTGAACATAATAACGCTCACCGTAAATTAGAGCCCAAAACACAAAATAAATTGAAAGGCAAAAATGGCAAGCAAACACAGGAGAAGAGCAAGGGAAGTGGGATTTCGAAATCAGCCCAGAACAACCTAGAAACGAGCTTCAAAGCTCATTAAAAACGGTAGAATCGCCATTAACCCAGCACTCGAGCTCAAAAAGCATAAAAATAGGGGAAAGATAGCTAGCAAAATATGATCATCAAGTGAGCAAATTCAAACCCTAAAATTCGAATTCCATCCT